>CAUYQV010071219.1:0-23878 GCA_963574575.1 Galagoides demidoff | reverse complement strand
ACTTGTCAATACCTCCTGCTCTATTTTTTATTTGCAGATCTTAATCTATTCTACAGGAAGTCTCTTTGACTAACTAAGGGGACTGCCTGGATCCAGTCACACTCACTCATATTATTATTTAAAGGTACAAATGTGTTTTGTATATTATTTCATAAACATTCTCTGAATATTATTAAAAGTGCCAGGTTTTCATATCTATGCATTTATATCTTTGAGGCCTTTATGATGCAATTGATATTGAAAGTTTTTATTTTTTACTTAACATATTCAAATGAAAATGTTTTAATTCAGGATGAGGCTAAGAAAAATGATTTTTATTTTATATTGTCTTGCTTTGAGTCACAAGTAATATTGATTTATATAATCATTCCTTCTCTTTTCTGTGTTTTGGCACAGACACAGAATTTCACAATAATTTTCTAAAAACACAAAATAGTTTTCCTTTTTTCCCTGATACCAAACTGCCTAGAGTATTAAGTATCATGGATTGTGATGGTTCTGCCCACAAAATCTGTACCTGCTTTAATGTAAAACAGTTAGTATTTAGCTTACAGAGGAGAAACTTCAATATATAAAATTTCCAATGGAAAAGAAGAAAGCTACAAAGTTAGTTTTTAATGGAAATGCTTAAAGTCCAACTCAATCAGCAACACAAAGTTGACTTTTTTTGGTAATAAGAAATTGATTCTTATATGGACAAGTTCTCACTTCTCAGTTGATCCTAAATGTGCAGCACCAGGTAGCTTTGAAAAAGAGGAAATACCAGGAGCAAATTAATAAATATATATAAACAAACCATCAAACATAGCCTTGTATGTCACTTGTTATACTAGTGTGTACTTTTATTGAAATGAAACATTGCTCAGTATCCTCTCAATCAAATTTTAGTTTTCATGAGAGTGTAACAGAGGAGCTATCTTAAGTTTATCTTTGATATAGAAACCTACCTCAAACAGTGGAGAAACAGGTCTTGGAAGAATTTATTTCTTTGAGGACAAGAGATAATCAGAAGAAAAAAGTGACATTTTGTGAGAAGAGAGTTACTACATTTAGTTCAAGGACGACACAGGGCAGATTAAAGGAGGAGGCTCCTTATGTGCACATCTCAGAAGCCTCTGTCATAGCCCCTGTGAAATTAACCTGATCGGTAGGGTAAAGGGTTAACATAAAAATAAAAAAGAAGAAAAACAAACCATCTAGAAGATCAGGTATGCAAGATGTCAGAAGCATATTTTTGGAAGTTTTGGTAGCAACCGGAGACAAAATTCTCTATCAGGGAATGAATGCACATTCCACAAGTACAGAGCCAAAGATGGTATCCTGAGCAGATAGCCCTAAAATAGCCCAATCTTCTCATTACAAAGTAGACAGACAGACCTCTATGCAGTGTGGTCCGATGGAGTCTGGAAATACTCTCTTGGTAAAACCAGACCACCAAGAAGACCTACCTGGAGATTTAACTATTAGTTCATTCCTTTTAATTAATCTTGTATGCTTTCAAATTACAAAAAATAAAAATAACTACTAGGTGAAATTGAAAGAATACTGGATTAGTAGACAAATAACCTAAGTTCTTTGGAGACGGAAAGTTTTATTTGATGGTTTTGATGAAATTAAAGAATGCCTGAAAAAATAAAATCTATAAAAACTGATTTGAGTTGAAAATAAAAGAGAATAGCCCAAGAAAAATGTTTAAAACTGATTAAGAAATAAAAGAAATTGCCTGCTGCCCCACATTTACCAGCCTTAGATCATTTTACAAACGAGTTCAACATATATTTAAGAATGAGATTCTTTCCTCTCATGTACAAATTCTTTGGAGAATATAGAAGAAATAATTCTTCTTTATAATAAAATGAGTCTATGGTAACTTTGTTAATTAAGAACATTGATGTAAAAGATCTGAAGCAAAACATTAGCAAAGTAAATCCATTAATGTTTAAATTGCAACAAATAACGATCAATTTAGATTTATCTCAGCCATAGTTGGATGCCCATGGCTGAATGTGGTGGCTTATATTTGTAATCCCAGCACTTTGGGAGGCCCAAGGCAGAAGGATGACCTAAGCCCAGGAGTTTGAGACCAGACTGGAAAACAGTGAGACCCCCATCTCTATAAAGAAATTTTAAAATTACCAAGGTGTGGTGGCATGTCCCACCTATTCAGGAAAGTTTGTCAGGATTATCACTTGAGCCCAGGAATTTGAAGATGTAGTGAGTTATGATAATACTACTGCACTTTGGGCTGGTCAATGGAATAAGACCCTGTCTCCTAGCCTCCCCCTCAAAAAAAATTTATCTCAGCCATGCAAATATTAAATTTACTAATGAAATTTCCCACACTAACAAACTAAAGAGTAAATATTATAATATCCTAAATACTTAAAATTATCAGATGCATCATGATAATACCAATAGCTTATACATATAATAGAAATTCCTTTAACTGATAAGGTCTTCTAGAAAAAACAGAAACAAAAAAAAATACTACAGCAATCACCTTGCTTAATGGTGAAATATATTATTGATAGTAATGTTATAATTATTTCCTATAAAATTACAGTCAAACATACATACTAAAACATTTATATTTAATACAGTAGTAGGGATCCCACTCAGATACAGGGAAAAATAAAAATAAAAGATATGAAAATTAGAAAAAAAATAAGCATTATTTATAGATACCAGATTTATTGATTTCTTCTAAAAACCTTGTACCATGGTTTATGTTTATAATGCATTATAATTTTCAACATGTTTATCACATTTAGAGCAAAAGGTTTCTCTCTATAAAAATACCCTATCCTCAGCTCATATGGATCATTTATTCACCAAACTGTGGTCTGGTTTGTCAAAGCATTTGTATGGCTTACCAGTCTTCAATTTAAATGCTTTTACAAACCAGAAAAGATTAGATAAAAAATTAGAAAACTGTCACTCTGTTTAATGTTAAAATCTATAAGAAGGTTGAATGATTAAGATATTTAGTTTTTCTTTGACAACCCAAAAATAAGTGACTAAGGCAAAGATATCAATCAATGGAGGTTTATTAAATCTAAGTTTGAGGACACACCTAGACCTGTGCTCTATGTAACTCAGTATTTAAAGGGACAGAGCATATAGAAAGAAAACGGGGTAGGAGGCACTGAGGCAAATGGTTACATTCTTATGAGGTTCTAATTAGTGCTCAGTAAGTCTACATTTTACATAAGACAAGGTGAGTATTTGAAGAGAAAAAGGAATAAAGAATCGATTCCAATATGAAGGCAGTAGATGATCTAATACAAAGTGGGGGTAGTGAAATAAAGGATTGGGGAGAGAGGAGGAGGGGAATGGGGGGGTTACCTTGTATGGTACATCTCTTAGGGGCAGGACACAATTACAAGAGGGACTTTACCTAACAAATTCAATCAGTGTAACCTAAGGCTTTGTACCCTCAGTGAATTCCAAACATTAAAAAATAAATAAATAACCTTAAAAAAATCAATTATGCAGAGGTCTCTGGGCGGAGGGAAGAATAATTGATCTCATCTTGTCTCTTTTCTACACCTGGGAAATTAAACTTGTAATCAGCATTATCAAATGTACTGTTTGAAGACTTTAGTTTTAGGCGTTAGACTTAGCCTGTAGACCTAACGTTACAATATGCATATCCTCGTTAATCAGAGGCAAGCAAAGAATTTTTTATGAATTATCTGTGGGGGAAGTCCTACATAGATGCCTGAGGTCTTTTGCTTTTCTCTGGGGATCTAGCTAATCCTTAATGTCAGGAACAGCTATCCATTTGGAAGAGGGTGTTACATGACTCAGCCTCGAGTCTTGACCTTCTCCTTTGCATGAGGAATTGGGGGGTGGTCCTGAAATTTTACTTCTGTTTACATCTTAACAGTCAGATAATAATGATCATAATTATGGAATAACATAATAATACACAAACTTTATATAGTAACTATAGGACAAGTACTGATGTTCTGATAACCTAAGCTTAAGAACTACTCTAAGAGTAAGCATTATATGTTCTCCCCATTTGACAAATGAGAATATTACAGTATAGATGGATTGAGCAATTTGACCTTCATCCTAAAGTTAGTAGGTTATAGTTAGGGTTCAAACTCAAATGTTATATGTCTAGGGCCTGTACCTTCAACATGGAAGAGTCATTTTAAAATATTCACCTTTTAGATTATAGAAACCAAAATACAATATATTATTTTAAATAAAGTTATTGCTCCTAAATATTGTCATAAACTTTAAGAATAAGCCTTTATTCACATACACATATCCATTTCTTAACTGTGTCAAAAAAAAAAAAAAAAACAACTAACACTTAATAAACACAGTCTGTGTTTACCAGAGCTTCTATTAGATAACATGATCATTGCCACAGGAAAGCTTGGTATTCGAAAAGGGCTACATCCTGTGATATACAATGTGTGTGTGGTGGTGATGATGGCATGGGGCGGGGTGTGGAAGAAGTTAAGAATATTTAAGACACTTTGATCTCAGCTTCTGAGTTTATAGAAATTACCATCAGCTGCTAAGTATGACTCATATCTTAGCACTCCAAATAGTTATTTTTCATCTTTCCAAAAGAAATCCATTTAACAAGGCTATGCTGAAGTATATAACTATTTAAACATTTTTTTTAACTCATCAGATTTCTGGCCTTAGACTTGAGAATGATGGGTAGTTTTAAATAGAAGAGTATAAAGTTGTACCAAAAAATAGACTACATTTCTAATAGTGAACAAATTAAAGAGAGTAGCATAGAGCTGCCTAACCATCACAATGGGTGGGAAATAGACAAACAAATGTCAATTTCCTTTATTTTTACTGTGTTTACTGTGAGTTCCATTTTGCCCCTTCAGGGAGAACTGACTGTCTTTCCTCATCATGATCTTAGCACTATTCCCTTCTGTCTTTGACAATGCTACATTTAGTCACAGCATTGTTGTGTAAAGAAAAATGTTTTATTCGTTCCTTTTTTATGAGAAAATACTGTTCATAGATGTGTTGCCAAAATATAAAGCAAAGGGGACTTAAAGTTAATTGTGGTTTATGTCTTGTGTAATTTTTTCGTATTTCTTTTAATACATTCTATATGTATGTTTATTAACACCATATGTACTCACATTATCCCCTTACCTTGTACACTGTAAGTAATAAGTGAAAATATTTTATTCCTAAAATGTCTTCCTGTAATGCCTATTTTAAAGGAAGAAATGGTAGAACATATAAATAAGTATAGTAACCAATCATTTTTATGATGATCCAAGCCTCTTGCTTCTGATCTTATAGCTGAGGGAATTGACTATGTTGTGACTTTTGTACTTTCTTGTCTCATCTCTCTCACAAAAATGTGTTATTTAAGAAAATAAATCATGTCTTATGCACTTGTCTCATTTTAAATGTTCAGCAGAATGTTTTGAGTGTAATAAACCAAAATTAGTTAATAAGTTCATCATGAATTAAATGAATCAACATTGTTTTAAATATCAATCTTTAAGATTGTACATTTAAAGACACACTAAAATTATCTGACATTTCTAGTTATTCTTTCTGGGAATTTTTATCTTTCTAGGTGATTTTAATGTTTAGCAAAATCTCTATCTTCTATTGTATCATTTAAACTCAGATTTAACTCCTATCACTGTTAACAAAATCTAATGTAAATAACATGATATATTCATCCTAGGAGAGGGTAAAAAAATCAATAAACATTACACTACTCCAGTGACAAGCATACTTAAAGTCCTAACTTCAGCATTAAACAATTTATCCATATAACAAAAAGACTTGTACTCCCTGCATATTTTGAAATAAAAAATAAAAATAAATGAAAATTAAAAAAGAAAGGAAATTAAAGCAGCAAAATGCAGTAGTTAAGTGGCAAACAAAATTGCATTTAAGTCTTACGTAGCAATTTACAAGCTAACTGCCTTTGGACGTATTAATCTTTTTAATTCTTAGTTCCCAAATCTGAAAAAGAGAAATGTTATGTATTTTATGGGGTCACTTTGAGGATTAAATTATACCCCAAATGTAAGCAGCATGAGGATTGCAACTTATAGGCATTCAATTACTAATATTCATTAACATTATTATTTTTATTATTTTTATATTCATAACAGAACATAAAAATTACCAGTTGCTAGTAGCAATAATAGTAAGACATCAATAAATTGATCAATACATGGACATAAATCATAAATACCAATAAATATTAATGATAACAATTATCAAAACAATAATAAATATATAGTATGAGAAACAAAAGATAAAAGTTAAGAAAACCCACCTTGAAATTTTGGTATCTGAACATTGTTGAATGAGTGGGAATAAAGAATTCCTTCTGTCTGCCATTTAAGATGAAACAATATAAAAAGTATTGTGTTTCCATCCATGTAAGTATTGTGACAATCTATCCTAGATAATATTGCAAAATGAAATTGAAATATAAAAATGGAAATTGATGATAAAAGTAACCCGAACTTTTAATATACCTTTTGTCACTAAATGAATCTCAATATTTGAGGCAGACCACACAGATTTGTTGCACAGTTCACTACTAATTTTATTTCATTTTTTATTATTGTGTTAAGAAAATTTAACAAAAAAAATTGACTCTGTAGAAATGTTTAGGTATATAATACATTACTATTGACTATAGGTACAATATTGCATAATAAATCTCTAGGGATTATTCATCTTGCTTAACTGAAATGTATGTCTCTTGATTGTATATTAGTAAGGGTTCTCCAAACAAATGGAATCAATGGGATAGATAGATAGATAGATAGATAGATAGATAGATAGATAGATTAGGACATCATTAAGCAAACAAATATTCACATGGAGAGAAGGGAAAACATGTAGAAAATATATTTAATGAAATAATAGCTGAAAACTTTCCAAGTCTTGGTTGAGAGATGGACATCAAGATCCAAAAAGTTCAAGCAATCCATAATAGGTTCAACCCAAACTAGTGCTCTTTGAGCAATAGTCACATTGTCAATAATGAAAGAGAAATAAACAATTATAAAACCAGGAAAAGTGTCACATTACATAAGGGTATCTGTATATAACTAACAGAAATTTTACAAGTCAGGAGAGAATGGGATGATATGTTCAAAGTAGTAAAAGAAAATAACTGCCAGCAAATGACACACACACACACAGGGTATCCCACAAGTTGCCCTTAAGGTTGCCATAGGTATGGAAAATGGGAAATTGTAGCTAAATGTATCTTTACATATAAAATATTTACTGCAAAATTTTATAAAGTATTTACAAAATATTCTCTACATGTTCACTACCTCTTTGTAAAATTTTGTAATGAATATTTTTTATAAAGATGTATTCAGCTACAATTTCCCATTTTCCCTACATATGACAACTTTTGAGGTTACTTTGGTGACACCCTGTATATTATATCCAGCAAAGGCATCCTTCAGGAATGAAATAAGAAAAGAAAATATTTTACAAACCTGCAAACACTAAGGAAATTCAATACTATTAGACTGGCCTCACAAGACATGCTCAAGAAACTCTTACCTCTGAAAGTAAAAAGACAGTTACCACCTTCATGAAAATATGTGGAAGTATAAAGACCATTAGTGGAGCCAATACACAAGGGAGAAAGAGAAAGGAATCAAACTTACCACTACAGAAAACCATCCAACTGCAAAAGTAAATAATAAGAAAAGGAACAAAGTATATGCAAAACAACCAGAAAACAGTCAATACAATGACAGGAGTAAATCCTCATCTATCGATTATGGCACTGAATGTACGCAAATTAAATATCCCATCTACAAATACAGATAGGCCTAATGGATTTTCAAAAAGGAGAGAGCAATCTAAGATACATACAAACTGAAAGTGAACAGATGGAAAAAATCCTCCATGCAAACTTAAACCAAAAGTGAGCAGCAGTAGCTGTCCCTATATCAGACAAAACAGACCTCAAGTCAAAAGCTTTAGAAAAAGAAAAATGACATTATGTAGAAATAAAGGGAGCAATTCCGGAAGATAATTAAAAATTATAAATGAAAACGCATCCAACACCAAACACCCGCATACAAAGCAAATATTAATAAACATAAAGAGAGATACAGACCCTTAATATAGTATTAGTTGGGGACTTGGACTTCCCACTCTTGGCATTGGACAGATCATCCATCCAGAATATCAACAAAGAGACATAGGGTTCAAATTGTACCATAGACCAAATGGGCCTAATGGACATTTACAGACCCTTTCACTCAGAACCTGACAAACATTTTTTTTAATCAGGTCATAGAATATTCTTTGAGATTGAACATATGTCAAGACATAAAACAAGTCTCAAAAAAGTATAAAAAAATAAAAATGACATAAAATATTTTATCTGACTGCAATGGACAGACATAGATACTAGACAACAATAAAAAGAGGAACATACAAAACTATACAAATACATGCCAATTAAACAACATGCTCCTGAAAGACCAATGGGTAAAAGGAGAAACTAAGATTGCAATGTAAAAATTCCTTGAAATAAATGGAAACATTAAATCTATCAGACACAGCAAAAGCAGGATTAATATTGGAGTTAATAACAATAAATGCTTACATCAAAAAACTAGACAGATTTCAAGTAAATAACTTTGCATCTCAAGGGACTAGAAAAGCAAGAACAAACCCAACCTCAAATTTGTAGGAAAGATACAATCAAAATAAATACAAAAATAAACCAGATTAAAACTAAAAAATAATATAAAAAATCCCCAAAACATCAATTTTTGAAAAGATAAACAAAAATGACAACCCATTAATTAAACTAACTAAGACATGAAGAAATAAGATCCAGATAAAGTCTGAAACAAAAATGAGACATCACACTAGATAAACAAATACAAAGGATTGTTACTATGAGCTACCATGAACAACTACATGCCACTGAATTTAAAAACCTAGAGGAAATATATAAACTTCTAGACACATACATCTACCGAGATTTAACGAAGATAAAACTGAAAACCTGCACTGGTATTAAAGACAAAATTATATCTTTAGTTGATAGTCTAATTTTCCCATAATAACACAACCCTTGGAATCAAGGCCCAAATTAAACTTAAATTTTATACTTGCCAGAGAGATATAAAATTTCTTTGATATTATATTATTCATTATTTTCTTAAATGTAACATAAAATATAAGTGAGATTTCCACCTTAACTCTTTTAACGTGGATAAAAGTCAGATATAAAGTTTTAATCTTTTTTAATGTTATTTATTATAGAAATTTATATTTGTATCACTCTCTTAGTGTTGGGGATAACTATGTATTATCTTTATCTTGCATTCATCTCTTCTTTTCTATCCATACATCCTTTTTCAATTGATATAAAATAGAGGCACATATTTTGGGGGTACATGTGATATTTTGATACCTGTATACAATGTATAATGAGCATGTCAGGATAATTAGAAAATCCATCACCTCAAATACTCACCTTTTCTTTGTATTGGAAACATTACCTTCTTTTTTTTTTCTAGGTATTTTGAAATACATAATAACTTATTTTTAACTCCAATTTCCCTACTGTATTTTGTCTTTTGGAAAATAGTCATCTTATTAATAACATGTGTGATGCTATATCGCATGACTTTGATTTGCATTTCCCTGATTGACCAGCGATGTTGAGCATTTGTTCATATACATGTACTTATGTGTCATATTTGCAGAAATGTCTATGAAGTCCTTAGTTCATTTTTACCTTGGTTATTATTTTTTGTTGTTTTTACTGTTGAGTTGTAGGAGTTCCTCATACATCTTAGAAGTTAATCTTTTATCAGATATATGGTTTGTAAATATTTTCTCCCTTTCCACAGATTTCTTTTTTCACTTTGTTGATTGTTTTCTTTGCTGTGCTGAAGTTTGTATTTTGATTTAGTGTTTGTTTATTTTTGTTGTTGTCGTTGCCTGCGCCTTTGATGCCATAGCCATAAAATCATTCCCAAACTCCATGTCATAAGATTTCTGCTTATGTTTTCTTTTAGAAGTTTTATAGTTTCTGGTCTTATGTTTAAGTCTTTAACATTATAAGTTGATTTTTGTGTGTGTGTTGTAAACTAAGATCTGGTTTCATTCTTTTATATGGCAGATAACATTAAATTGAAACAGCTACCTATATGCTCCCCAAGTCTCCCCTTACTTGGATATGTACGTCCTCAGTCTAGAAGAATTTTCATAAATGATGGCAGAAACTACAAGCTTTAAGGGTTAGGATGTTGATTGAGAGAAAGATACAAGATCCAGAAGTGATTTTTAGGTCAATAAAGCAAATGCTACAAAGCAGAAAAAAATTGTAAAAAATCACATAAAAGAAAAAAATGAGGACTTTCCTAAAAGCAGAAGGATTTTGCACATATTCTGCTATTCTGGGAGAAGGAAAGGTAATTCCATGGTGCTATGACAGTTGATAAGTTTAGGGTAAGCTTCAGATTTCTGCAAAGTGAGATGTGATCAGATTTCATCAGAAAGCATTAAAAGCATCATCTAAGCAGAGGAATTTCTGCCCTTCTCAATCAATCTTGTAATAAACTGACTTACATGACAACAGTTGCAAAGAGGTAAAAGGAGATTGCCAGGGTTATACATATAAGCAGCCATGTTAATAGTAAACATTTTGTATTAATCGTGCTAATGTAATAGTCTGCCAGGAAAGCCTATAAGAAATGTTCAGGGCTCGACACCTGTGGCTCAATCGGCTAAGGCGCCAGCCACGTACACCTAAGGTGGCGGGTTCAAATCCCAGCCCGGGCCCGCCAAACAACAATGACGGCTGCAACCAAAAAATGGCCGGGCGTTGTGGCAGGCACCTGTGGTCCCAGCTGCTTGGGAGGTGGAGGCAGGAGACTCGCTTGAGCCCAGGAGTTGGAGGTTGCTGTGAGCTGTGGTGCCATGGCACTCTACCCAGGGGGAAAGCTTGAGGCTCCGTCTCAAAAAAAAAAAAAAAAAAAGAAAAGAAATGTTCAGGAAGTAAGACACTAGCTTATTTAGGGTAGAACAGCTTTCTCATATATAACATATAGTAAAGAAATTAAAATATTTCAAAAAACAGAGCTTCTTGAATCAACAAAAGGCTATTAGAAATAATATGTATGAATTACTCCAATTTGTCATTTTAAAAAGGTATTTTTATTACAAATTGGAAAAGTTTTTCAAAAATGTTTTGAAAATTTATTTTCAAATTGGTACTCTACAGAACCTAATCCACAAAGTGTTCTTCCCAAACACAGGTAATGGGGCCAAATGAACTTGAAAATATATATAAGACTCTTCGCTTGAATATTTACCATGATTCAAACTTACTTAAGTTTCTCTAATAAATAAATACATTTAATCTAATATTTTCCAAGTCTCTTAAACATGATGACCTCTCTACATTTTTCTTTAATCCACTCAAAAAAGTGTGGATTCATTGGAAAAGATGGCATACAGATGTATTATCATGTACATGAAGGACAACCACAGCATGATTACTGTTGGGGTTCAGGGTCCCTGTTCCCCAAACCCAGTTGACTTGGTTTGATTACTAGGCTGAGATAGAAAGTTCAACTGAGGCACAGCAGTATCCAAAAGCAAAAGAGAATGGAAACTGGAAATAAAACTAGAACAGCAGAGGTAATGTGGATAGAAATCAAAAGCAACCTACTTGCACATTTCAAGCAAACAAAGAGAGATTTTATTTAAGAAAAATAAAGGGAAAGTTTAGAGCACTTCCAAAGAGAGTTAGAAATGGTCCCTCCATTGAAAGAGAGAAGGTGAGAGAGACAGAGGCAAAAACATGCAGGAATATAAATACTGTCTCCATTTAAAACTGGTTGCAAGTCTGTCATTGGCCTCTCTGTGCTGCCAGGCAGTATTGTCCTTTTTTATTGGTCATTGATTGCCTCTTTCTATGGGTCATTCCTTTACCTAAGTTACTTCATACCCACACTGTTAAGGGCCCCCCAGACTTCCTGGTTCAGCAGGCCAGTTTTCCTCCTACCCCCTTTCAAACCCCTTTCTTAGTGTCCCTTCTCAATTACTAACTCTCAACAGAGTTCAAACTTATATACCATCCCAACAAAATAGGTTATGGTGGCAAAAAAGATCATAAGAAGAGGAAAAAAAGGATTCTGTTCTGGGGCAATAAGTGATTACTAGGGAGAGTGAATGGATCTTGAGACAGATTAACTTGTAAATAATTCCTTTTGGAACTGGAATAATCCTGAGAGGCAGACATCATCTTGTGAAAGGGTCTCTACAGGTGTGGCTACATTATTGGTCTTCTTTTCTGCAATAATGAGGTAACAAGGAGAGGAAGAAAAAAAAAAATTACTTAGCGGTCCAGACTTTAGGCAGATAAAGGAACTTAAGAAATTAACTTTATTACTGTGATTTGGGAGAGAAGGAGAAAGGAGTCAGGGAGCCCATGAAGCTACTTCAGTTCAGCATGCCAGAGCTGATATACAAAATACTTTGTAATTGAAGTGCTTCAAAATGTAGGCGCTCCTGACATGTAGCTCGGTTTACAAAGAAATTGCTTACCCCTCAGAATGATAAGTACATGTGTAGTGGACTGAGGTAATAAGATGATACCTGCTCTTATTATGTGAATAGCAAGGGAAGCCAGAGACTTGCCTAGAGACCAAGTGAGTGCCTTGCCTCAGTGCTGTCTTGAGCAATTGCTGCTGCCGGGGAAGAACCAGGGCAGGTCCCATTTTGATGCTGCCCTACCTTAATCCTGAACAAAGGTCACACCTGGGGGAAGGAGGGACCCCTGCTAATCTGCAAAAGAATGCAGAGAATCCCCCAAACCAAAGGCCAGGTTGCACTAACCACAATAGACTTTGGAAAGTGACCTAAAGTAACCTAAGGTTAATTATGTTGTTAACTGTCCATCAGAGTGGTTCCATGGTAAATTCTAAACCATGATGGAAAACCCTATCTAGAGAGTATAAAAAGGACAACTCAGACCATTACCAGAGCCATTCGTCATTTGCAATAAACATATCTTGCTCTTGCTCCATAAGCCTATCTTTCTCTTCCTCAATAAACTTTATTTTATACTTGCTTTGGTTTTGGTGAGTCTGGTCATTCTTTGGTCAAAAGCATACAAAGGATGCAGGCAACTGCCCCAACCTGACACTGCAGCCAGGAGGCTGTAACAGCTCTGGATGCTCCTGCAGAGGGCCAAAAACACCACAAAGAAACTGACCGTGGCCTACATGCCTGCAAATTCTCTTCCTGTGAGAGTGCTGAGGCCTTTTCTCCTGCAGCTGAGGTTACCAGAAGCCCTGGTAGGAAAAGAGCAGCAGAACCCCATCCTCACCACCATGGATGACGTTCCAAGAAAAAAATGGACTTGTTTGTGTGCTGATCTGAGCCAGAGCTACTCTGCTGCTGTGGTTCACTCCCCCTCTCTCATTACCGCCTGTGTGTGTTGAATATATTTGCAAGATTGTCAGTGTGTGAAAGCCTCACAATAAACTGTGAAATCATAAGAATTTAATTGGCCACTGAATCTTAATGAAACCTTCCGCATGCCACTCCCTCCCACCAAGAGTTAGTACAACTAGGCTGGTTTGAACCTGACAGGAGAGAAAAAACTACATTATCTGTTTCCAAGAACCCCTCCCCAAGTGACCTAAAATTTGAGATGTTTGTATAAGCCACATGTCTGATAATGTTCAAGAACAGGAAAGAATAGAGAAAATATTTTAAATTACCTGGGTTGCAATATCTAGATTTTTCTACTTATAGTGAGAAATTATGCCATTTTTGCTTTCACATTCAAAAACTACAGGAGAATAGTGAAAGAATATAAATTGATCTTCACTTAACCTATCCAGAGAGCCAGCTCCTTTACTTTGAAATATTCATTGAATGTGTGTGCAATAACCGTGGCTGGCCTGCATGTATATATTTCAGGAGATATAGCTACTTATTAAGTGCATGGAGTTCTGCCAATCTGCCCTGTTGGAAAAGTAGGTTACAATTAAAATATAATCACTTAGTTTCATTGGAATTTCTACTTAAGCTTAAGAGTCAGAGTTCCAAAAATCATGTTAAGAAGCAGTTCTGTAACAGAGGGAGAGATTTGTCTTCCTTTTGAACCAGGCTTTTAGTTTACCTTTGAGTGTTGCTTTTTCTTTGAATGTTTTTCATATTAACCAAAAAGATGGTAGATGAAGATGAATGGACTACATCCACAGGGTTTCATAATTTATTGAAGACATGGATGTTACTTATGTCCATTTTTAGGCACTTTTCCCTGAAGGTTCTCTCTTGCAAAAAAAGTTAATGAACACCCCTTTTAGCCTAATTTATATTAATTATGGAAGACATTTAGCCACCCAGAGTAGTGAAGTAATGCACTTGTAGTTCTTGGGGATTGGTCTGAGGAAAAACTGAAAAATATTTTAGATTTCAAGTTCTTCAAGCAAGTCAGCTCTTCAAAGCATTTAAATAATATAATATGCAAATGATGTTTTTAGATTAGCTTCTATAAATATGTAAGTAGACACAAGTTAACTTTCAATCCTAGCAATAGCAATACTGTGCATCCTGACTTTTGTTAAACAAACTTTGTGAGGTTTTCTATATTAATTTCAAAAAATATATTCACTGAGAAAATAATGATTCAATTTATTTTATACGAAATTCTTCTCCACAGTACTGAGATTACATATCTATCAATATCAAATCTATAGTCATTGACCAAAATATAGTTGCAGAAATTGGATTTTCCCTCCCACCTTTAGTTAGAAAAACAGAAACACAAATAAGCAAAACAATGGGTTTCAGATAAAACAAAACTGTGATTCCTTGAAAGAAGGATAACAAACCAGATGAGCCATGGGTTTGAGCTAGTTCACTGGTGGCAATGAAGGCAACGTCCAGGCTGAAGCTCAGGTGGCCAGAATAAAGTAAGGCCAAATGGTCTAGCTAATTGAAAAGCCAGAAACTAATACTCAGTTAAGAAACTGAGCCAGTTGGTTACTGCATATAAACAGGGCCCTTGGTGGCCTTTACTAAGATGGTTATTAGAATTAGTGATAAAAGAGCAGTTTGTCAGCCTCTGTGTGGACAAATAATTGTATTTGGATAAACATAAGATTCACGATTAGTAACTACTTCCAAACCAGCGAGATCTTCGCAGGAGATTCAACCTGTGGAACTGAATTAAAGGAAGAGTGCACCATACTGACAAGGAAAAGGGGAATTGTTCCACCCATTACTGATCTGAAATGGACTGCCTCCACTGAGGCCATACAAATGTCATCATTTCATTGAAATGGGTAGACCACTCCACTGTCAAGTAAGGGATCCTAAATTGTAAAATGTCTCCCTTCCAGCTCCCAGCTCCTTTAGGATACTAGCCAGATAACACCTCCTTCCCAAATCATAATTTTGCTAATGAATAAGTATGAGCAATATGGGTTCTAAAACCTAATCAGGATCACCACAGGGTTGGAAAATATAGGAAGACAAGAATGTCACATGCAACCCTTGCTTTCTGTCAGATTTGGAGAGGGTCTACGGGAATCCAGTCTTGAGTGGCCTGAGGACAATTCTTTTGATGTGGGTTAATTAACATATTTTCAGATTCTCTTTGCCCTCATTTCAAACAAATAAATTATTTGTACTCATGGGATGACTATTATTCTAAGGGAAAAATGTTAAAAATAATTTGGATAGCCAGAAGAAAAGATTGAGAAAAATAGCAGAGAAACTACGGGAGATAAAAGTTCTTCCCTTTCACAAAACCTTCCTCTTCCTGTCTGTACTGTTCCAGTTCCCTCTTCCCCTCCATGTCCTTGTCCCTCCCCACCCCAAAATGACATTGGGGAAGGGCAGGTGATAATATATTAGACAGGGGTCTCTTGTGAAGGTGGATATCCTGTAAAGGGAAGTAAGGGCACAAAGTCCTTAGCTGGTAGTGAATTATCTGTTCAGTTTGAAGATGCAGGTTTGTGTGCCTGGTGGCTCGTAGCCCAGATTCCACCTTTAAGAATCTCTTTTATCACCCACACATTCTGTAATATAAAATTCGACATGATAAAGCGACCTAATCAGAGAATAATTGAGAACTTAGATAAAAGATTGTGCCACTATGTGAAGGTGAGAGACTGGAGAGTAGCTTCTCAAGTTATTTAGAACAAGGCAAACAAGGTGATAAGATGACGAATGTCACAAAAAGAAGGGAAGCCAAAATGTCATGTCTTTTACATTTTTCTTGTTTCTGTTTGGATTGTCAGCACATCTCAGCTGATGCCACTGAGAAGCTACCCAGGACTCTTAGTCATCCATATGACCTTCCTTGTCAGATTGTATCATTCATTTAAAGCCTTCTCTCCCAGTTCCCTAGAACTTTGCAGAAGTGCCCCAAAGCACATTTTCAGTTTAGAGTCCCCTACATGGATATGCACACTGGCTACTGCGTGGATGTCTGCAACCAGCAAGACAAGCTTCAACAGAACAAGTATGTCAGGGCCCAGAGAATCACTATATCAAGGCACATCGTGGCTGAAGGAAGACAACTTTCTGCCCCCTTCACAGCTATGGGAGAACATGTCTTTGTTAATTTTTGATAATAACAAAGTGAAAGTAATCAATATGCATTCAGGAACTGAATGTGACACCCTAAATGTTAAACCTTAAATGTGAACCCACAATGTTTTGTTAACTGACTTGATTGAAAGGATGATGTTGGAAAAAAACCTGTCGATTAAAGACAAACAGAATTCTGGCATTTACAGATAGACTGCAAAAAAACAAGTATAATATTCCTCAGTTAATTAGGAGATGCAATTTCTCTCCAGCTCCAGTGTAGATGTAAACAAAAGCATATTCCTATTGTTCATGAATATTTAGCTGACTAATATAATAGTCTGTTGTATAAATATTGATATATGCTCAATGCAAAAATAAAGGTCCATAGGTGGGTTTGTCCTTAAGGCTTAAAACAATGGGTCATATAAATTGAGCACTGGAAGTTCAATTTGTACCTTCCCATGAATGCTTCATAATAAGATGTTGATGCTAGATAATGGTTACAGATATTTCCTATGTGTTTCACACTGGAAAATTTATTTGGGAAGATGGAATAATTACCAAAGGCTTAAATGTTCATATAAATGTGATGATACTGAAACAGGAGAAATTTATAAAGGCTTTCAAGGAAAACTCCCCAGTAAAAATTTAGATTATCAGGCTTTAGAGTTAAGCTACTCCTTAGGATTGAATTGGGTAAGACTTTATAAGGAACTAACAAATAACACCCAGATATTTAATCACTTGAAAATGTAAGCAATAAAGGCATCATAATAATTTGTAAAATTAATATATGACTATGAAAAATATTGTATATTGTTAATCAAGAATCTGTTTAAACCTTCACCATTGGAACACTTTCAAAAGTTATTTCCCAAGGCAAATAATGTACTGACTTTAAAAAAAAAAGTAATCCTTTATTCTATATCTGAAGTAATTCTAAATATTACTTAGCTATAAACTTTGCTATGCTATGGACTTTGCTTTACTATGGATAATTACTTTGCTATGTACTTCTGAATATTTAGATAGCACCAACTTGCTCAGGAAAAGGTAGAACGAGCAATGTAAATGGTTACAAATAGTGATGTTACTATTTTAAAGTAATACAAGGAGGACACTGGAAGGGCAAGTACAAATTGAAAATAAAATGCTTAATCCTTCCTGTTAAAAGAAGGAAGAGACTACCCTTAGCCTCTCCCTTTTCTTAAAATATTGACTTTAGAAAATTTACAATTGTAAGATCTTCCTTGTTTCTTAGAAAATTACATAAATATTTTAAAGCCTAAATAAGTTGCTCTATAGTCCCAAGGACCTAGTAATGATCTCTTTGAAATATAATTATTAAAAAACAGGGCTCCTATTTCCAAGAATCTGGGGGTAGATAGAAACCTAACTTCAGGGAGATCCTAGCTCTAAGTTTCAAAATTACTTCTGTCAAAAAGCTCATCATCTTTAATCATCAAGAGAAATGCCAATCAAATCCACTTTGAGATATCACCGAACTTTAGTAAGATTATCCCACATGAGAAAATTCCAAAACTTCAGATGCTAGCATGAATGTCGACAGAAAAGAACACTTCTGCACTGCTGGTGGGATTGCAAACTAATACAACCTTTATGGAAAGAAGTATGGAGAATTCTCAAAGAACTAAAACTTGACCTTCCATTTGATACTGTAATTCCATTACTAAGTATCTACCCAGAAGAACAAAAATCATACTACCACAAAGACATTTGCACCAGAATGTTTACTGCAACTCATTTCATAATTGCCAAGTCATGGAAGCAACCTAAGTGCCCATCAACCTATGAATGGATTAACAAATTGTGGTATATGTATACCATGGAATAATATTTAGCCATAAAAAGATGAAGGCTATACATCTTTTATGTTTAATTGAATGAAGCTGAAACACATTCTTCTTAGTAAAGTATCTCAAGAATGTAAGAAAAATCCAATGTAACATGAAACCATTATATAAATACTTACACATTGATACGAATGATAAAACACAAATATAATCTACCGAGGAGGTGAGGTGAAGGGAGTGGGAGAGAGATGGGTGGGAGGAGGGAGGGCATTTGGTGGGATCTCACTTAATGTACACAGTGTAAAGGTGTTCACCATGGCCCTGTGTGAGAGGCTCATTTACAACTTGAACTTTACCTTGGAAGTGAGAACAATGTAGCCTAAAAATTTATAACCTCACGTTAATTTGAAATTTTAAAAAATAAAAAAAATTGATAAGACTTTGGCCAGATTAATCTGAAAAAGAAAGTAAAATTTCTAATAAGCTCAATCAGAAGCATAAAGGGGAAACAGCAAAAGATACCATGGAAATACAAATTATCATCACTTAATCCTATTCCCAGGTATTTGAATATGTGGAGGAAATAGACAAATTCCTAGAATCACATTACCTCTTTAGACTCAACTAGGAAAAAAAAGAATTCCTGAAGAGACCAATATATAGCACCAAAATTGAACCCACAATAAAATATCTTCCAACAGAGGAAAAGTCTTGGACCAGGCAGTTTTACACCAGAATTCTACCAAACCTTCAAAGAGGAGCTTGTACATATATTGAAGAACCTATTCCATAATATTAAAAAAGAAGGACCCTCCTCGACTCCTATAAAGCAAGTACCACCCGAGTAGCAAAACCAAGAAAGGACACAACAGAAAAAGAAAATTGCACACCAATATTTTTAATGAATATAGATGCAAAAATATTCAATAAAGTCTTAGCAAACAGAATTCAGCTGTACATCAAAAAATAATTATCACAACCAGGTGGGCTTCATTCCAAAGATGCAAAGCTGGTTCAAAATAAGCAAATCTATATAAAAGTAATTCACCACATAAAGAGGAGTAAAGAACACAGACCATATAAAACTCAAAAATCCAGAGAAACACTTAACAAAATTCGGCACCCTTTTTTTTAGTAAAAATATTTAAGAAAATTGGCATAAATAGGACATTTCTTAAATTGATGGAAGCCATCTCTGACAAACCAAAAGACAATATCATATTGAATAGAAAAAATCTGAAACCATTCTTGCTTAGAACTGGAACCATACAAGGATGTCCATTAACACCAGTACTATTCAACATAGTGCTAGAAGTCCTAGCCAAAGCAATCAGACAAGAGAAACTTATCAAGGGTATCTAAATGGGTACAGAGGAGGCCAAACCATCACTCTTTGGTGATGATATAATCTTATACCTAGAAAAGCCCAAGGACTTAATCAAGAAAGTCCTGGAATTAATAAACAAATACAGTAATGTATCAGGATATACACAAGTCAGTAGCTTTCATATACACCAACAACAGTCATGCTGAGAATCAAATTAAAGATACAATGCCCTTCACAGTAGCATTGATACCCTGTAATGTATTTAACCAAAGATGTGAGGAGTATCTGTAGAGAGAACTACAAAACAGAAGAAATAGCAAAGGATGTTAACAGATAGAAAATATCATGCTCATGATTCAGAAGAATTAACAGGGTTAAAATATATGTACTACCCAAAGTAATCTACAGATTCAATGTAATCCTCACTAAAATACCAATATCATATTTTGCAGATATTAAAATATAGTTCTATATTTTTCATGGAATCAGAAAGAAAAAAAACAAATATAATTTTACAAAATAAAAACAAAACCAGAGGCATCATTTTATCATTTTCATCAATAGTGATGAAAAAAGCATGGTACCTGCACGAAAAATAAAGACACGAACCTATGGGACAGAAAAGCCAACCTAGAGATGAAACCAACCTCATATTGCCATCTGATCTTTGACAAGGCAAACAAAAGCATATAGTGGGGGAAAGAATCCCTACTCAATAAATAGTGTTAGAAGAACTGGTTAGCTACCATGTAAAAGATTGAAACGAGACCCACACCTCTCACTACTCACAAAAATTCACTCATGATGGAGAAAAGATTTAACATAAGACATGAAACTATAAAAAAAAAATCTAGAAGAAATTAAGGGAAAATTCTTAATTATATCAGCCTGGGAGATAATTTATGAAGAAAATCTCAAAAGCAATCTCAGCAACAAGAAAAACAAATGAATGGGACATGATCAAGTTAAAATGGGACGTGAAGGGACACAATCAACAAAGCAAAGAGACAGCCTACCAAATTGGAGAAGATATTTGCATGCTGCACACTCAAAAAGCACTACTAACCAGAGTCTATAAAAAACCCAAGCAAATCAACAAGAACATTTTAAATGATCCTATTAAAAACTGGGCAAGAGACATGAACAGAAACCCTTCTTATAATGATGACTAATGGCCAACAAACACATGGGAAAATGCTCATTGTTCCTAATCATCAGAGAAAGGCAAATCAATACCACAAGGAGATATCACCTAACCCTAATGAGAATGGCATACATCTTAAGGTCCCAAAGAAACACATGCTAACATGGATGCAGAGAGAAAGGAACACTCATACATTGTTGATGCAAACCAGTACATCCTCTATGGAAAGTAGTATGGCGATTCCTAAAAGAACTAAAAGTAGCCTGACCATTAGATACAGCAATCCCACTGATGGGTACATATCCAAAAGAAAAAAAGACGTTTTATCATGAAGACACTTGCACTCAAGTATTTATAGCAGCTTAGTTCACAGTTGCAAAGATGTAGAAACAACCCTTAATACACGAGTGCCCTTCAATACATGAGTAGATTAATACTTTTTGTACTATGCATAACATGGAATATTATTCAGCCATAAAATAGATGCAGATTCTGTACCTTTTGTAACAACCTGGATGGAATTAGAGAACATTCTCCTAAAGGAAGTATCACAAGAATAGAAAAACAAGTTATCACACGTACTCAGTACTAAATTGGAACTAGTAGATTAACACTTACATGTTTACATGAGAGAAAAACTCAATGAAAATCAAGTAGGGAAGGAAGAGGAAAGGTTTGGGTAAATTCCCACCTAACGGGTACATTTTACATGTATTGCACACTTCCTTAGGACACACTTAAACTCCAACTTTAACCTTACAAAAGCAAACTATGTAGCTTATCATATGTACCCCAATATTATCTAGAATAAAAAAAAATTGGACATACTTTCAGAAAATGGAGTAAGCCAGTTTAACCTAACAGCAAAATATTAGTCATTAAGAGAAAAGGAAATTACAAATATTCCTTAAGAACATATAAATTTTCATAAAATAGAAGAAAATCAGAATACATAAAAAGATAATACAATATAACCAAATAAAGGAAGTAAATGTATTACATGGGCAGAATATATAAAAAGATAGCACAACATAACCAAATAAAGGAAGAAAAAATTATTTGGGCAGTAAGACACCTAAGAAAATAATGAAAATAAAAGGAAAAGCCTATGATTAATAATTGTCCATTCTAAATATGCATCATCTCTCCCACAAATTTGTAAAGTTTTTATTCTAATTCTCCTATTGGGGAAAAAATGATCGCAATACTTAGAATGGCAATTATGTTTTCCAAAATATTCTCTTGAGAGTGAGTAGCTTGCTCTTGGTCAAAGAAGTGTGTAGCTGTGGTTAATTTTCCAGGAGTGATGATGACACATCTCCTCACTCGATTATGCTGGCCTGGCTGTCTCGGTTAAAGTAATTCACTGTGTGTCATTTCTATTCAGAGGAGTGACAGTGTTTCCTTTCTTGCAGCCAAAATCCTGCTCAGGAGGGAGATGCTTCTGACCTGCCAAAGGTTTCACAGCTTCAGGTGTTCCCTGGGGAACTGTGTAATGAACTCATTGTGACAACTGATATTTAATGGTGACACAGTCATCGATTTGGTGCTGTGTTACAAGTCATATACTTGTTGGGTAGAGGTGAAGCAAACATACCTTTGTCATTCAACACACTCTCAAACTTGGGTAACCAACTTTTCATTGCTGTATCAGTTTTTCATCATTAATTTCAGGATGGAGATGGCTGAGCAACTTGGAGATAAGACCATTTAATAATTTTCTTACAGGTTCTAATTACCTCTTTTCCCCCAAAAGGCAGAATTAACATTTTTGAGGGCCTAGCCCTATTGCTACATGCTCAATATAAATGACTTCATCAATTTTTTCCTTCATAAATAAACTCATACTGAAAACTTTGGAATTTTCTGAGGTCATATAGCTAATAGCCATTGAAGGTCAGGAATAGAACCTATTGGATGTTGAAACGTTGTAACAGCAATGATCATTCTTTCCTTCCTTTAATTTACAGGAGGAAAAAAAATGAAGCCACTTCTTCTTTTTTTCTTTTTTGAAACAGAGTCTCACTTTGTTGCCTCTTGATAGAGTGCTATGGCATCATAGCTCACATCAACCTCAAACTCTTGGGCTCAAGTGATCCTCTTGCCTTAGCCTCCCAAGAAACTGGACCTGCAGGCACCGGCCACAATGCCCGGCTATTTTTTTTTTTTTATTAAATCATAGCTGTGTACAATAATGCAATTATGGAATATAATGTGCTGGTTTTATATACAATTTGAAATACTTTCATGAAACTGGTTAACATAGCCTTCACCACATCTCCTTAGTTATTGTGTTAAGACATTTATATCCTACACTTAGTAGATTTAACATGAACCTTTGTAAAATGCACCATAGGTGTGGTCCCACAATTTACCCTCCCACTACCCATCCTCCCCTCTCCCTTCCCCTCCTGCTTCTCTTTTCCCTTCATCTTGGGCTGTAGTTGGGTTATGCATTCATAGAAGTGAAGGTGTTTATAAATTGGTTTCATACTAAGGCTAAGTACATTAGATACTTTTTCTTCCATTCTTGAGATACTTTGCTAAGAAGAGTATGTTTCAGCTCCATCCATGTAAACATAAAAGAGGTAAAGTCTCCATCTTCTTTTAAGGTTCCATATTCCATGGTGTATATATACCACAATTTATTAATCCATTCAAGGGTCAATGGGCACTTGGGCTTCTTTTATGACTTAGCAATTATGAATTGGACTGCAATAAACATTCTGGTGCAATTGTCTTTGTTATAAAGTGATTTTTGGTCTTCTGGATATATACCTAGTAGAAAAATAGAAGGATTAATTGGCAATTTTAGTAGAAGAATTGAAGGATTAAATGGCAAGTCTATGTGATCTCCAAACTCTCTACAAATGAAGCCACTAATAGAGCAAAGACTCAAAGGAAAACACACATTTGGAGAAAAAGTTTGTTGATGAGTCTTATTTTCTACTGTCTTTGTTTATGCAAGTTCAGAACAGCCTAATTTTTGTTAACTACAAAAACAAC
>CAUYQV010071218.1:0-78256 GCA_963574575.1 Galagoides demidoff | reverse complement strand
GTGGTAGAGAGGTGAGGCCTGAGATGGCATATTTCTTTTCTTTCTTTCTTTCTTTCTTTCTTTCTTTCTTTCTTTCTTTCTTTCTTTCTTTCTTTCTTTCTTCCTTTCTTCCTTTCTTCCTTTCTTCCTTTCTTCCTTTCTTCCTTTCTTCCTTTCTTCCTTTCTTCTTTCTTTCTTTCTTTCTTTCTTTCTTTCTTTCTTTCTTTCTTTCTTTCTTTCTTTCTTTCTTTTTATTAAATAGTAGCTGTGTACATTAATACTATCATGGGGTACAGTGTGCTGTTTCTATATACAATTTGAAATACTTTCATCCAACTGGCTAACATAGCCTTCATGTCATTTTCTTAGTTATTGTGTTAAGACATTCATATTCTACATTTAGAGAGATTCACATGTACCCTTATAGGATGCACCATAGGCATGATCCCACCAATCACCCTCCCTTCACCCATCTCCCCCCCTCTCTCCTTTCCCCATATTCTTGGGCTAAAATTGGGTTATAGCTTTCCTATGAAAGCTATAAATCAGTTTCATAGTAGGGCTGAGTACATTGGATACTTTTTCTTCCATTCTTGAGATACTTTGCTAAGAAGACTATTTTCCAGCTCCATCCATGTAAACATGAAGAAGGTACAGTCTCCATCTTTCTTAATGGCTAAATAGTATTCCATGGTATACATATACCACAATTTATTGATCCATTTGTGTATCAATGGGCACTTGGGCTTCTTCCATGACCTAGCAATTATAAATTGAGCTGCAATGAACATTCCAATACAAATATCTTTTTTTTTTTTTTTTTTTTGAGACAAAGCCTCAAGCTGTTGCCCTGGGTTGAGTACCGTGACATCACAGCTCACAGCAACCTCTTTCCTGGGCTGAAGCGATTCTCCTGCCTCAGCCTCCCAAGTAGCTGGGACTATAGGTACCCACCACAACACCCAGCTATTTTTTGGTTGCAGCCGTCATTGTTGTTTGGCAGATCCAGGCAAGTATCTTTATTGTAGTGTGATTTTTGGTCTTCTGGATAGATACTTAGTAGAGGAACTATAGGATCAAATGGTAGGTCTATTTTTAGTTCTCTAAGTGTTCTCCAGATGTCTTTAAAAGGAATGTATTAGTTTGCAATCAGACCAATAGTGTAGAAGTGTTCCCTTTTCTCCACAAGCATGCCAGCATCTGTGATTTTGGGATTTTGTGATATGGGCTAATCTTATTGGTGTTAGATGATATCTCAAAGTAGTTTTGATTTGCATTTCTCTGATGATTAAGGATGGTGAGCATTTTTTCATATGTTTGTAGGCCATGCATTTTAACCCAGAAATAGGGGGAGAGGGGAGAGGAAAGGGAGGAGAGGGGGGAGGGTGGGTGGTGGGAGGGTGATTGGTGGGATCACACCTATGGTTCATCCTGTAAGGGTACGTGTGAATCTCTCTAATTGTGGAATATAAATGTCTTAACACACAATAACTAAGAAAAAGACATAAAGGCTATGTTAACCAGTTGGATGAAAAATTTTCAAATTGTATACAGAAACAGTACATAGCACCCCATAATAATATTAATGTACACTACTATAATTTATTAAAAAAATAAATAAATAAACTAATAAATTTTAAAAATGATCAATATCATATATAATTAAATGAAAATTAAAATAACAATGAGATATTACTACATAGATACCAGAATGACCCAAATCCAAAATACTGATAACAAAAGCTGAAGTGTGGTTGTAGAGCAAAAAAATTCCTATTCATTGCTGGTGGGAAAGCAAAATGGTCTTGTAAATTTGGAAGAGAGTAAGGTGGTTTCATACAAAACTAAATTCCTTTACCATGTAATTCAGCAATTTTGAATCTTGTTATTTACCCAAATGAGCTAAAAACTTATGTGGACATCATCATCTGTAGGTTTATGGTAATAATAATATTTACAATTAACAAAATCTGGGAACAAGTGAGTTCTCCTCAGAAGTGAGTGCACTGTGGCAAATCCAAGCAACGGAATGTTATTTAGCATTAAAAAGAAATATTGAGTCATGGAAAGACACAGAGTAATACTACTAAGTGGAAGCAGAAAATATGAAAAGGCTGCATATTATGTGATTCCAGCACATCTTGGAACAGGCAAAACTATGGAAAGGGCAGAAAAAGAAATAATTGTCAGGGTTTAAGAAGGAGGGAGAGAAGAACAGGCAGAGCACACGGGGACTTCAGGACAATGCAGTTACTCCAGGTGGAGTAATAATGGATACAGGGCAATATATATCAGTCAAAACCCATAGCATATATAACACTAAGAGTTAATCCCAATGTAAAATAGACTTTTGGTGATAATGATACGTGAATGTAGATTCATGAATTGTAATAAGTGTAACAACTGTGGTGAGGGATGTTCAAAATAGGCAAGGCTACATATACACACAGGGAAAGGCCGTGTGGGAAATCTCTACAAGCTTCACACAATCTGGCTATGAAACTAAAGCTGCTTTACAAAATAAAGTCTATTATATAATGTTTTTAATGGGGGGAAAAACTAGGTTAAGCTACATTTTCCAGTCATCACTAATTCAAATGCTAGCTAAAGATTTTATTAAGGGACATATTTCCAAATGATATTAACACACAAACTTTAGTTATAATATTGAGTTATGAAAAAATCCTATTTATTGGTTTTACTAACTAGTGAGATGACTATTAATATTACTTAATTCTGGGTTTGGGTTACAGACCCGATGGATAAAAAAATGACGTGGAAGGAAAAGTTGGTTTTTTATCACAAGCATTTATATATATACATATTGATAGATATATATGCTAAATCCATACAATGAATTTATAATTCACATGCATATCTACAATGATTAAAACTAGAAAATGCCTGTTATCATGGATATGAACATGACATTTTCAAGGACAGATGCATAGATTGAAATGTGTGGGAAGCTGAAATGGCCCAAGTTTTTTGTTTTTTCAATTCCTTTCCAATTAAGCACCTTTCCATCACCATAGCAAATAGTATCCCACAAGAAATATTTAGAATAATTAGCTGGAGACAGAAAGGAAAACCTTTTGAGGTTTCTTCTTGGACAAGTCCCATCTGGTGCTCTTATCAGCTGTGTGGACTCTGAACATTTAATGAGATAGAGCACCTGCCGATTAGCACTGTAAAATCCATGGATAGATTCTAGAATTTCATGCATGTTGCTGCCAAGGATATGCTTTAAATTTATTTATGGCCTTTTTATCAGTCAATATATTTCCCTTAAAATAAAAAGAGAACTATTACTTGATCAAATATCTAACTAAAGGGAATGATCTTAACTCCACTCTCCAAGCTCAGTAGATGACAAAAAGAAATGCTAAGGAAGGTGTTACCCATTATAAATAAGTGGTCATATAATTTATCATTCAAACTAAGATGTTTTTGAGAGAGAAAGGGAAAGCCATTAGTCTCAATACCAAGATAATAGAAACAGAGAGCGTCTAGCTGCCCTAATTTTAAAGTCCATTAGAGAGGGTATTGTACAGGATTAAGGAACTAAGTCCAGTTACAAAAACAAGCAGAGTGCATATCGAATACTTGATGTCTTTTTAGTTACTGTCTTCAAGAGAGTTAGGATTGTTAAGTCTGATGAATGTGCTTATAGTGAACATCTGGGGTTTGCTGCCCCAGAAACCAATGGTCTACTTCTATCCTAACCCTGTGTTTTGTTTCTTTAGTTACTTCTCCCATGGAAGGTGGGGCTCCACCTCAAATTTTAACAGGTCAAAGTCATTTAAAGCAACAGAGAACCCATGAACCAGCATTATTTCTATTTGGATCTTTTGTTGGTCAGTTGATACCTTATTGGAGGTATGTCAAGAAAAACATGGTGCCCATTAATATGAGGCTAGATAACAAAATATGAGTAGGGGACTATGAAGACATCTAATCCAAGCTTTTACCATTTATGGAGAGCCCCTCTTCTTTCTACCAACCCGGCACTCATCCACTCACTGTTTACTATTCCAATGACTTAAGACATAATTAGGAAAATAAACCCAACATTCTTCTGTTGTCTTTAACTGAAGTGTTAAGAACTTAACTTATTTTATGTATGCCCTTAATCACCTTAACCAGACAAAGAAATAATATCAAGCTCATATATAAACTATTGATAGTTTATATCAATTATTTCTTGTAATGTTTTTTATTATTTCTGATGTTCAACAAATTATCTTGTTCAAAGCAGATTTGCTATAAATATTTGAGGAAAACATTCATAAGTTTTAAATGCATAGCATTTTATGTGTAATAACAAGTGAATTACT
Organism: Galagoides demidoff; assembly: GCA_963574575.1. Lineage (NCBI taxonomy): Eukaryota > Metazoa > Chordata > Mammalia > Primates > Galagidae > Galagoides > Galagoides demidoff. The sequence goes on along the minus strand of CAUYQV010071218.1, from coordinate 73,940 downwards.
CCTTGGCTATTATGCAGGAAGTTCAACACTACATCAGAATTACGACATAAAACAATAGCTTATGTTCTGATTCAATCATCTCTAACTTGCACTACTCAACAAAATTTGTAATTATATTTTTTAAACGTTTTAAATGCAGAATTTTTATCTAGCTACTAATACCACTTTATCCCATGCATTTGAGTATATTTATTTTTGTTAAAATGTAATATAAATCACACGTATCAATGCATACAATTTGTACTTGTAAGAGTTGTGATAGAATTGATTCAAAGGTATTTTCCATAAAGAATTATGGACTAAATCAGGATTGCTAAAAATACCATTTTTATTTTGAGATTATGTATACACATGTCAAAACAACTAACTGAAAATGTGAACTGCTCCATCAATCAATCAGCTATCTGATCTATATGACGCCAAACAGGCAGCTTGATTGATACTTGTTCCCAGCTGAACAAAATTGACTCCAGAAAAATACTGAGGCTATCTTTATAATAAAGAACAAAGTTGATCATGTCATATCTATGCTTAAAAATTTCCTGTGATTAACAGGGTAAAATCCCAAATCCTTAGCGTGGCATAAAAGACCTTTAAAGGATTGTCTACAACTTGTTTTCCTGACGCCATTTTCTATCTTCCTCTCCAACTTGCCATAATATGCTCTTGATGACTTTACTTTCCTCTTGACAGACGTTCCAGACACGTTCCTGCGTGTTCTCTGTGAGCTTTTCCTGGGCCAGGATCCTCCCATCCTTATTACAGTGCTTGCTGGCTTGGTTCTTGACACAATAATTTCTTACCTTGCCTCTTGCCTTGGCTCAGCCTCATTTGTTCTCATAAAATTTTCAGTTGAGGCATAGTAACTAACAGATAAATGACAGTCTGATGGATTTGAGAATGAATAAATGAAGGACTTGGCCAGATATTTACTTTTTAAATTTGAGTCAATATCCCTAAGGTTAGTTACGGGCCCATTCAGCCCCTCCCACCTGATTCAATTTACTGGAATTGTGATTTATGCACCTTCAGGGTTGTGAAAACAAATTTGTGATTGAAGCAACACCCTCTTTGTACGAGGTCAGTAATATTACAAAAAATAATCTAGGAAAATCAGGCTCATTTTCATATTTATTATTTTTGTTAATGGCATTTTTACTTAAGTTTTCATAAGCTTGGGGGTATTGTAAAATTCTCGTACCTGATTCTTGCTTCATCATCCTCAATGCTCTTCCATAGCCATTCTGTGCATAAATGTCATACAAGTTGCCTAATACAGATCAATGGATACTGTTGACATTTTACGGGGCAAGAACCAAGTAAATTTTTTCTCTTTTCCTTTCTTGAGTCCAGAATCGATTATTTTCACTTCTCCTGGCATTCTCTCTTTCACTGGCTACTCCTCCACCTCTTTCCTTAGACCCTGTAACATTCGTACATCTTGGGACTTTGCCTTTGAATCTCTGTACCCCAGTCACTCTTCAGAATCACACTCAATCTTATTGCTTGGTAAATAAATTGCTTCCTTGTCTGTTGGCCATTTGGTCTTTTGGCTTTTGAGATACTTCTGTTTATATTTTTTTCCCAGTTTAATAGAGTTGTTCGATTTTTTTTCTTGCCAATGTGCTTGAGTAGTTTTTGTTAGACTCTCGACATTCATCCTTATTGGATGTATAGCTTACAAATATTTTCTCCCATTCTGCAGGTTGTCTGTTTGCAATGTTAATTGTTTCCTTAGCCATGCAGAAGCTTTTTAGTTTAATCAAGTCCCATTTAGCGATTTGTGTTGTTGTCATGATTGCCATTGGGTTCTTCATAAATTCTTTGCCCAGGCTAATATCTAGAACAGTTTTTCCTACAATTTCCTCTAGAAATTTATGGATTCAGTCCTTAGATTTAAGCATGTATCAATCTTGAGTTAATTTTAGTCAGTGCTGAGAGATAGAGCTCCTGTTTCATTCTTCTGCATGTGGCTGTACAATTTTCCCAGCATCAGTTATTAAATCAGGCTTCTTTTCCCTAGTATACACGGTTGTCTATTTTGTCAAAGATCAATTGATTGTAGGTAGATGGTTTTACATCTGGGATATGTGTTCTGTTCCATTGCTCCTTCTATTTTTGCTAAGCTGTTCTGGTTTCTCTAGCCTTACAGTGTTGTTGAGTCTGGTAATGTGATTCTTTCATGTTTATTTTTTTTTTGCTTCAGATGGCTTTGCCTATTGGGGATCATTTCTGGTTCCAAACAAAGCATGGAATTGTTTTTTCTAGGTCTGTGAATTAAAATGTTGGTAATTTTATGGGGATTCCATTGGATCTGTAAATCACTTTAGGCAGTATGGACATTTTAACAATGTTGATTCTATCTCTCCATGAGCATGACATATTTTTCTATTTGTTTTTATCCCCTGCAATTTCTTGCCTTGAAGTTTCCTAGTTATCTTTGTAGAAATCTTTCACCTCTTTGCTTAAGTACCTTCATTCCTAAATATTTTGTTTTCTTTGCATACATTGTGAATGGTACAGAGTCTTTGATTTTACTCTTGGCTGTTATTTGTGTTTAGAAATGCTCCAGGCTTTACGTACATTGATTTTGTACCTTGAACTTTGCTGAATTTGTTTATCAATTCCAGGAGACTCTTGGTGGAATCTTTGAGATCATATCATATCATAAAATCATATCATAAGTGATGAGAGATAGTTTGACCTCCTCTTTCCCAATGTGGATACGCTTCATTTCTTTTGTCTGATCACTCTACGACTTCTAGCGCTGTGTTGAATAGAAGTGGTGACAGTGGGCATCCTTGTCTTGTTCTAATCCTTAGGAGGAATGCTTTCAGCTTTTCCTGATTCCATATGATGTTGGCTATGGGCCTGTCTCTTACAGATTTTGTAATTCTGAGATATTCTTCTATGCCTAGTTTGAAGACAGTTTGTATCATGAAGGGGTGCTGAATTCTGTCAGGTGCTTTTTCTATATCTATTGAGATGATCATGTGATCTTGGTTTTTGCTTTTTATTTACATATGTTGAATCATCCTTGCATCCCTGGGATGAAGTCATCTTTGACTTGGTGGACTTTTTAAAAATCCTGTTGAATTCAGTTTGCTGGCATTGTATTGAGGATTTTTTTTGCACATGTATTCATAAGGGATATTGCTCTGTAGTTTCCTTTTCTTGCTGTGTTCTCTCCTGGTTTGGCTATCAAGGTGACACCAGGTTCACAGAATGAGTTGGGCAGGATTCTTTCCCTCTCAGTGTTATGGAGTAATTTCTATATTATGGGCAGGAGGTGTTCTTTGTAGGTCTGGCAGGATCTGGCTGTGAATTCATCTGGTTCAGGGGTTACTTTTATTGTAGTTGGGAGGTTTTGTATTACTGTTTTGATCTCACTGTTTGTTATTGGCATAATCAGAATTCTATCTCTTCCTGGTTGAAGTTTGTGAGGTTTTATGTTTCCAGGAACCTATTCATTTCCTTTATGTGCTCTAGTTTATGTGAGTAGAGATTTCCCTGGTATTGGAGAATGATATTTTGTATTTCTGCAGTATCAGCTATAATGCCACCTTTTTAATTTCTGAATAAGCTTATTTGGGTCCTTCACATCTATTCTTGGTGAATCTAGCTGGAGGTGTGTCAATTTCATTTATCTTTTTAAATAGTCACCTTTTTGTTTTGTTAATCTTTTACCTTTTTTTGTTTGTTTGTTTCCTAATTCATTTAGTTTTGCCCTGCCCATTACTTCTTTCTGCTGGCTTTGGGTTTGGTTTGTTTTTTCCTCTTCTAGTTCCTCGAGGTGTAACATTAAATTCCTAATTTGTAATCTTTCCTCCTTTCTGATATAGGTAATTAAGGTTATGAATTTTCCTCTGAGAAATCCTTTTGCCATATTCCATAGATTTTGATGGCTTGTGTTCCCCACTCAGCTCAATATTCCCATCTTTATTTCAGTTTTGAATGCTGTGCTTTGGAATTCTCTAATGTACTCACTTATTTTTTCACCTTCTATTACATCCTTTCTTATGTTTAGCTCTCTACTGACTTTTTCTTTTTTCTTTTTTCATTGATTTATTGAAATATTTGTTTTGGATTCTTTTTGATGGTTTTCAACTTTCTCTTCAGTTTTATTCATCTTATTTGCCATTCATATTCTGAAGTCTGTTTTTGTCATTTCAGAAGTTTCTTTGTCGGTGGAATCCACCTTCCATTGAGTTCCCTCCGAAGTGATGAACTACTTTGCATTTTCATATTACCAAGGTTATTTTGCTGATGTGTTCTCATCTGGATCCTCTTCTCCTGGATTTAGGTTAATAGAATTGCAGGTACGTGTTCTTTTTTCCCCAGGACACACTTAAACCAAGTCCAGGAGTAAGAGTTGTGCACGGCTGGTGGGTCCTGACTGAAGTGCGGGACCTTGGGGAGGTTCTTCCAGTCCAGCAGAAGCATTGAAGATTCTTGGAGTCCAGGCACAACTCAGGAGTCTCGGTGTAGAGCTTCAAGCCCTGCTGGACCTCTGGATCTACACTGGCAGAGCCTTGGTTGGTGTCAGGTACAGCAAGAAATTCCGAGCTGGCTCTGGGGCCTTAAGGGGCAGGGCCACCTGCATGGGGGACTGCTCCTCCAGTGTGTTGACTGCTGATGTCCTGTTGAGGAGACATGCATTTGTCTCAGTTGCCCAGGGTTTGTGTAGGTGGGCTGCAACTGCTGTTTGGCTAAGTTTCTCCACCCTCAACCCCACTATCTGCCAAGGCTTCCCAAGTGCTGCCTGTGGCAAATCTGGACTCCTCCTCTTTTTAGCTCCTGCACCAGAAAGGAGACATGCTCAGCTTCCAGTCAAGGGCACCACATGGGGTGGGGTCTGGTCCCTCCCAGCCTGGGTTTGGTGGGGGTGATGCAAAGGCACTGCTGGAAAGCTGGATCTTGAACTGATCTGGCTCCATGTGCAAAGTGGTCAGGATGTCATGAGTTGTAGAAGGCTGGTAATGACAAGCACCAAATCTCTGCTGCACCTGCTGTGAAGGGAAATATCTCTGTGCAGACTCTGTGCAACTTCTCAATCTGCCCAGAGGTATATAGTGGAAGAAGTAGACCTCTCACAGATTTAGGTGCCTGCAACTTTTATTTATCACCTGAAAAGCAATACCCCTTCAGGTTGTTTCTATGCTTCTGTCTTCACCTCTGCCAGCAGTGAGAATTTCACTGGGATTCCCAGGTTAATCTCTGAGATGGTGAGGGATGCTTTTGAATAATCATTAGTGATGCCCTATTTGAATTGGCAGATGCCGTAAAAGGCTATAAACTTGTTCTTGTCGGTGGTTAATGCTTGCAGGGAAGGGCCAAAAGCAGTGATGTTCTTTTGTGCTTGTAATAAGCCCCAGTCCCTCAGGAGGACCACGTGAATACTGCAGGCTTTGGGAGAGGGTCTGTAGCTCCCAGAGGGTTGCTTGTTTTCCACCACAGCAGCAGCAAGTAGAAGAGCAAGGCTGGGCATAATTAGGCTAGGCAAGCCTAGAAGGATTTGCAAAGCCTTGGCAGACAGAACCCATTTGTTTAAATAAACAAGAAGCAAATTTTAACTGAACATAACTCAAAAGTTTAAGTGCTGTAAAAGAATACAGCATTTTCTATTATTTCAGATATTAAGGATTTGCCAGGATAGTAAATGTTTGATATAAATTAAAGCACTTCTAAAATGAGATTTGAGAAATCATTCTACATGGTTAGCTTCTGAGTTGGTATTGGTTATCTATAGACATAAAAATATACTTGCACTTAACTTTTATTTCTTTTTAATACTTGCAGAGACCGACATGATATTTGTTACAAATTAAAATAACCAAAAATATTGTTGGTAAAAAATTAATTCTGCTTCTGGCAAAAATTCATGACAAAGTTGAGATTTGTTTCTTGTCTAGGAAAAAACAAAGCAATAACAGCTAAAAAAATATGATAGCACTTATCAAGACTTAGAAATGTTTTCTGAAAAAGAGCAAATAAAAAAATGATCTTAGCTTTGTGGGAGATGCAGTGCAATTTTTTTGCAACTACACAACCGTGTTATTATATTTCAAAGTAACTCATCGCCTTTATGTTAAATGAATGAGCATTACCAACTTGGGCCTGTGGGACACAGTCTGATGACCTATGGAATATTTGAAATGATAGTTTTCTTTTCAAGATATTAGAAACAAAGTAATAAAGCAAAGCCATTCCCTTGACATGAGAAACAAATGAGGTGTATTTTATGATTTTCTCAGTTTACTGCTTTTTCAACACTAAAACACCTACATGTATAAAGAAAGTATGAGTAGATAAACTCCAATAAAGTAATAGTAGGGAACTTCAACACATAAATTTCATAAATGGACACATCAGCCTGACAGAAAATCAATAAAGACGCATTGAAATTAAATTACACTGGAGACTAAATGGACCTAATACACATGTAAAGAATATTCCATTAAACATAGACAGAATACATACTATCCTCAAGTGTATATGGAACATTTTCTAGTATAAATCATATATCATGAAACAAATCTGAAAAAATTTATGAAGATTGAAATTAAATCAAGTATCTTCTCTAATCACAATGGCATAAAACTAGAATTTGTAATAAGAGGAATTTAGGAAAATTCACAAATACATAGAAACTAAATGTCATGATCCTGAAAATCAATGAAGAAATTAAAAATTAAATCAAAAATATCTTGAGGCAAATGAAAACGGAAACACAACATACCAAAACTTATGAGATACAGAAAAAGCTTTTCTAAGGAGAAATGTATAGCAATAAAGCCTACATCAAAAATAAAAAAAGGAAGAGGGCGGTGCCTGTGGCTCAAAGGAGTAGAGCGCTGGCACCATATACTGGAGGTGGTGGGTTCAAATCCGGTCCCAGCCAAAAATTGCAAAAAAAAAGAAGAAGAAGGAAGATCAAGGAATGCTCATGTCTATAATCTTAGCACTTTGGGAGGCTGAGATGGGAGGATCACTTCAGTCCAGGATCCTGAGGTTTCATAAATTATGATGATGCCATGCCTTCCAGCCTGAGTTACAGAGTGAGACCTTATTTCAAAATTAAAAAGAAGAAACAAGAAAGATCTCAAACCAACCAGTATTGTACCTCAAGGAACTAGATGAACAAGGGACAAGCTAAGCCCCAATTTAGTAGAAGAAAGCAAATAATAAAGGCCAGAGCATAAATGAATGAAATGGAGAATGGAGGGACAAAAGGTCAAAAAAATTAAAAGTTTTTTTTTTTTAACTGACAAATCTTTTAGCTAAGTAAGAAAAAGGGATAAGATTAAATAAGTGACATCATAAATGAGGAAGGAGACATTACAACTAATGTCACGAATATACAAAGTGTCAGAGAAACTATTAGGAACAATTATATGACAAAAATTGAACCTAAAGAAATGGATACACTTTTTGACAAACACGAGGTGTCAAAACTAACTTACAAATAAGATCAGAGCAATAAGCAGTAAGGAAAATGTATTAGTAATAAAGAGTCTCCCATCAACGAAAAGCCTGAGGCTAGATGGCTCCACAGCAGAATTCCAGCAAACACTTAAAGAACAAATTCCCATTGTTCTCCTAAGCTTCCAAAAATAAAAAAAAAAAAAAAATTAAGAGGGAGAAATATTTTCAAATTTATTTAAAAGGCCAGCATTATCCTATACAAAAGCCAGAAAAGAAAGCTATCATAAAAGAAAAATTTAGCCAATATTTCTGATGAACATATATGAAAAAGTCCTCAAAAAAATGTTAGAAAACAAAATTCAAAAAATCATACCCTATGACCAAGTGGAATTCATTTCAGAAATGTAAAGATGGTTCAACATGTTCAACATACACAAATCAATAAGCACCACGTGTTACATTAATAGAATGAAAGACAGAAACTATATGATCCTTTCAACTGATGCAGAGACGCATTTGTTAAAATTCAAATTCTTCATGATAAAAAATTCTCAATCAGTTAGTTAGAGAAGGAATATACCGTCACGTTACCATTAAATTAGTTCAGTAACATTGAAAAATACAAAATCAACACAAAAATATTAGTAACGTTTCTATGCACTGACAGTGAACTTTCTAAAAACTTCTGAAATCTGGACAGGAAGATGGATATCAATGCAAGAAGGCCAAAATATAGCAAAGAAGATGAACCCAAATAAATCCATACTTAGGCAAAGTATAATCCAATTGTAAAAAGTAAAAGACAAAGAGAATTTGGAAAGTAATAAGAGAAAAGCAGGTTAAATATATGGTACTTAATTGGGAATTATTAGAAGCAATCCCAGGATGAACTTGTTCTGAATGTCTAAATTAAAATAATACAAGCTTTAACATTGGAAAGGAAGAGATATAACAGCCATTATTCTCTCTCTAATATAATTGCTGCCTACATAGGAAACAGAAATCTAAGCACAGATTGTTAGAATTATCTAAAAACTCTAAAAAACTTCAACATATAACTATAAATCACATTTTACACATTAGCAATAGAAAATTAAAATATATACTTTATTTATTTATTTTTTTAATATTTTATTTTTTGAGACAGAGTCTCACTTTGTCACCCTCAGTAGAGTGCTACAGCATCATAGCTTACAGCAACATCAAACTCTTGGGCTCAAGCAATCCTCTTGACTCAGCCTCCCAAATAGCTGGGACTATAGGTGTCCACCACAATGCTGAAAATTAGAACATATAATTTTAAAAAGAGTTATGTGCCAGAAAAATAATGGAGCAAAAAAAATAAAACTATTAAATTATGTTAAAACATTCTTGAAAGACTTAGATTGATGGACTTTTTTTTATTAGTCAAAAGTTTTGCTGTTGTGTTTTAGGTCTGGAGAGCAAAAACAAAAAGTAGCTTTGTATTTCCAGGACCTATAGAAATGTGACTCACCTTATCACTTAACTCCACAAATTACTTAAGTACTATAGCATATTTTAAAATCATGAGTAAATGAGCAGCACACATTTTCAATTACATTAACAAGGATCTTAATTTTCCTGTTAAATTACTGTTATATGTTATTATTTATATATATATAAAGATGAATGCTTTTTTAAGCTTTGTAAATAATTATGCTTTCAATATTAGATTTTGAAATGATGCATACATTTAGTAATCATAGCTAAATTTTTATGATTGTAAGTGACAGATGTCTGTAGCTTGCAATCATTTTAACTTGACATTTTCAATTATTATAGCTATATTGATGCAAGAAGATTCAGAAGCTCTCAGATGCCAAATCCCATTATTTCAACTTTATGTATAGCTGTCAAGGCTTAATAATTCCAAAGGGATATAACTATTCTTGAATGAAAATGCATAGGGATGGTCCTCTTGGCAATTTGAAATGGAATATGATCTCTCAACTATAAATGATTTAAAAAAGAGTGCAAATCTATTTTTTAACTTTCAGTTCTCCTTGAAAAATGATACTTCAAACTTGAAGAAATAGTCAAGAAGATCATATCATTTAGCGAATTTTAACAATCTACTTATTTGCCATTTATCTGTCCTATGATTATTATTAAATACATAATTAGAGTATTTCATAATTATATAATCAAGGTTGACTATAGATACTACGATTTTGGAGTTTATAGCTCTTACTTTCCTATGGAGTACATTATGTCTTCTTTTCTTTTTTTTTTTTGCATTTTTTGGCCGGGGCTGGGTTTGAACCCGCCACCTCCAGCATATTGCGCCAGTGCCCTACCTTTTTGAGCTGCAGGCACCGCCCCCATTATTTCTTCTTTCTAACATTTCTCTCATCAACTTGCAGCTCAGTCCTTTTTAACTGATTTTTAAAGGACAATGATTCATAAAGAGTATTATGTTTGGTACTTGATACCTTCACAGAAGTCTGTTTGCACCAAAGAATTTTTTCTAACCCAGGGAATATTATCATGAATTACTTCTATGAAAAATTATAATTAAAATCTCTCAATTCATATAGCTTTCCCTTAGTTTTCAAAAATGTTGTTGAAATAAGACAACTTTCATTAAAAAAATTAAGTCCTGTTTATTACTGAACAGATAAAAATTTTCTCACATATAAACACATTATGTGTATTGAGTATAAAATGAGATAGCGTTACAATTGTAAAGAAGGAAATTATGTTTTTAAAATATTTAAATGTGTTTATGAATCTCCCAGTTTCCCTTTGATACTTTATTTTTCCATCTAAATATCTGTCAGATCCATGGTACCCAGAAATTAGCAAACTACTAGTTATTACCTGAGCCTGATAACTCCTCCGTTCTTGTCCTTCTTCCTACAATTCAAACATGTTTTTGAGATATAATTGATGTACAGTCAACTGTAGTTGGTTAATTTATAAAATGTAATACATTTAAACATGTATATGCTGGTGAAATCATCATAATAATTAAGATAATGAACATATCCACAAACCTTCAAAGGTTGCTTGTGGTCCCTTGTAATCCCAACACTCCATGATTTCAGAAAAGAGAGAAGGCAACAGTTCTCTATTTATTCTATTAGGGCATAATAAGCCTAACACCACAATCAGACAAAAACATTTACAGAATACCAAACTACTGACCAATATCTGCCATGAACACATATACAAAAATTACGTAAATTTCAGGGTGGTGCCTGTGGCTCAAGGAATAGTGCTCTGGCCCCATATTCTGGAGGTGGTGGGTTCAAACCCAGCCCTGGCTAAAAACTACAAACAAAGAAACAAACAAAAAAAAAACCTTAAATTTCATCAAATTAAATCTAGAGATATATATAGAAAGTATGGTAAAACACAAATAAGTTTTTGCTTCAGAGAAACAAGCTTGTTTTGAAATAAACCATGTTAATAAATCAAATTAATAAAGAAAAGGAGAAAAATGTGAACATGTCAATAAGTCAAGTAAAATTTTGATAAAAGTAGGGTCGGACTAGAAATTCTTCATTCTGAGAAAGGTACTACTAAACAGCTACTTAAAATATCTCTTTTAATAGTTAGACACTACACAGTGCGTTTTTCATGGAGATCAGAAATAAATCAATAATGCTCATTCTGGCTGGGCATGGTGGCTCACTCCTGTCATCCTAACACTCTGGGAGGCTGAGGCAGGTGGATTGCTTGAGCTCAGGAGTTCAAGACCAGCCTGAGAAAAAGCCAGATCCTGTCTCTACTAAATATAGAAAAACTAGCCCCGCATCGTGGCAGGTGCCCAGCATCAGGAGGGTAAGGCTAAAGGATGATTTGAGCCCAAGAGTTTGAGGTTGCTGAGAGCTGTGATACCGTTGCACTCTATGCAGGGTGATAGAGTGAGATTCTGTCACAACAAACAAACAAACAAACAACAACAACAACAAACCCCCCCCTGCACATTCCTACATTTCTATTCACCAGTGTTCACTGTACCAGAAGTCTAAGTCAGTGCCTTAAGACAAGAAAAACAAATAAAATAACATGCATGAAGATTTGAAAGAAAAAAGCTAAGCATACATCCACACAAAAACGTATTTATAATAATTCACCTATACTTTATTTATAACAGTTCAGGCAAATTGTATTAACAATATTCATCTCTTGGCTCGGCGCCTGTGGCTCAGTCGGCTAAGGCGCCAGCCAATTACACCTAAGGTGGTGGGTTCGAATCCCCAACCTGGGCCCACCAAACAACGATGGCTGCAACCAAAAAAATGGCTGGGCGTTGTGGCAGGCGCCTGTGGTCCCAGCTACTTGGGAAACGGAGGCAGGAGACTCGCTTGAGCCCAGGAGTTGGACGTTGCTATGAGCTGGGATGCCATGGCACTCTACCCAGGGGGATAGCTTGAGGCTCCGTCTCAAAAAAAAAAAACAAAAGCCAATATTCATCTCTTTAAATCATTTAAATATCTATTACTACAAAGTTATTAGGCAAGCTGTAGCATGTTTGTATATTGGAACAATAATGTACAATGATAACAATTAAACTAATAGTTTAAACATGGATGAATCATGCATACCTTATTTGGTGAGAAAGAAGCTGGACATAGAGAAGCACATTTATCATGATGTCGTTGAGTTCCTGAACAGGAAAAAACTAGTCCCATCTAAAATGGTTTTCCTTATGGGTGGAAGTCCCTGGAAAAGTACAGAGCAAACTCTCTGGGATAGTTGAGATCTTTTCCATCTTGTGTGTTTGTTACACAGATGTGTACAGTTGTCAAAAGTCATATAACTGAACACCTAGGATTCGTATGTAGTACCTTTTATTTTCTATAAACTATGCCTCAAAAAGTGAATGAGTGAACACGGAAGTTACAAATGACCACCCTTCATCTCCTTATACTGATTGCCATCTTTCACCATGGATGAAAAATCTAGCTTCCATAAACACTATTAGTGATGAGAATGTTCTAGAGTTTTCCAGGATTTGGGGGGTTAAAAATTAGTAATCATAGGCACAGCATTATATTTTGGAAGAAACAAATTAAAAATACCAGAAGTTCAATAATATATCCAAAATCTTACCTATAGTGGCTGCACAGGTGGCTACTTTAGCCTGCTTTTAAAATTATTTGGGGGGCTAATTTTTATACTAACAAATTATTTTCAAGTAAAATATCAACTGAAAGCAACTAAACAATTAATCATTGAAAATATTATTTATGTTTTGAGAAGACGTTTACTGATCATAAGCCTACTATTCTATCCTAGAAAGAATATTACCTCTTCAAAATATTTGCAAAAGACACCAAAATAACAACTAAGATGCACTTCTCTTGATAGAGCTTAGGTTAAATTTATATAATAGATCGTTGTCTTATTTATTATTTAAAAATATTTTTAAAAGGCCCTTAGTGGAGTTTTCCACAACTGAATCTTGATTACAGTTCCATTAATTTATTGAGTGACCTCCTAGAGATGGTTCCCCAGTTAGTCTGCCAATGCCCTTCAAAGTAGTTTGATGGAAAGGCAATATTTTGTTCTTTTGAGTGGTATAGGGTAATGTAAAGTCATGATGTCTTTTTAAAAACCTGCCTTTTCTCCTTCAGAGAAGTACACATTCACAACACTGAACACGTCTTCTCATTCTCTTTGTCCACCTTTTCTTTTTTTCCTTCTGTGACTAAAATAATTCTTTTCACTTTTGTTTTCAGAGAGTAAAATTAGTCATTTAACATCTTCCTTCCTGACAGTTCCCTGACTCGTAGTTCATCCCTGTGATCACCCTTTATTCCACTTAAATTTGTAGACAGCGAGCTTTCTGGAGCCTCAGTAATTTGTTGGTATGAGTTGTTGAAAGATACTCCCTGCTTTGTGTGTTCTAATGAGCCCAGGGGTTCATCCTGAGAGTCTGTGTCTGGTGACTATAATAAGCCTGGCAACCCTCTTAGTCACAGACAGGTTTGCAGTGAGGGGTGCAATAAGCTTCAGCCTGAAAATAGATCTTTCTATTTGAGGCAAATAGGGTTTCATACACTCGTATGAAATTTTCTTTCTTTCTTTTCTTTTAAACATCAGTTAGCATTTTAAAATTACACAGAGATTTCAGAAGTCTATTAATACTTTATTTTTAAAAGTCACTTTTTCTCTCTTTCAGAAAAACAAAACGAAACCAACTCCTATCGCCCTATGAAATGAAATGCTAGCTGGCTCCAGGGAGGCTTCGAAACAGTCACTGTTTTTAAAAGTAGTCTGTGGAGATTTTTCCTAGTTGGGGTCAGTGGTTAGATATCAAAATAATTGAACAGTAAGCAGTAGAGAATTTTTCAAGATCCTATTTAACTATGCTATAATATAGGGTAGTTCTTAAAGTTTTAGGGCAAAAATTATTTTAAATATTATTCTGAACCAGGTGTTGTTCTATTTGTGTGTGTATTTCAATGTCCCAAAAAAACTTAGCTTAGGGCGGCACCTGTGGTTCAAATAAGTAGGGCACCAGCCCCATATGCCAGAGGTGGCAGGTTCAAACCCAGCCCCAACCAAAAACGGCCAAAAAAAAAAACCCAAAAAAACCTTAGCTTAGTAATCACTTATGAGAATATAATTATATACTTAGAAAAATATATCTTCTAAAATTAGTCTGTAAGATTTAGGGCTATTCATTTAGGTGACTGTTATATCAAATACATTATGTTCAACTCTGGCCAAAAATACCTATAATTCATAGAGATTTTATATTACAAACTTTATAATATCTCAGTGCTAGTTTTATTACATGGCTGATGAAAACTAAGTTACTTTTAAGTGACTCATACTTTGTACTTTCAAAGTTTTTTCTTTCATTTCTAATGACTGCTTAACAATCAAATTTAGCACATTTGAAATGTAGGTTTGTATATAATGAAAAAATTGTTCAGAAAGCTGGTTGTCTTGCATTCAGTGACTTTTCCAGCGGCTTCACGTGTTTACATTATGAAAGTATAGCTTATTTGCTCTTTTAGTAGTCTTTAGACATAAAAAATTTTTAACAGGCGGCTATTTTGATAGAAAATACATACTTGCAAAATGCAAAGCAAAATTCGTTTCATGGTTTCTCCTCTTATACAGACATTTTTTGTTTTAATTTATTATTATTTTTTTGCCCCTAGACCATTTAAAGACTTATTTATTCATTTTTCCCTTCCGTTTGTAAATTTCAGATTATTCTGTGAGTACAAATGAGTTACAATGTTTGTGCTCTGAGGTAAGGTCCCTGTCCTAGTTGTACCCCTCCTCCAGGAGGTGTGCCGTGTCCCTTACAGTGTGCCTATTAGGTGGGGGCAGGCACTTCCCCTCTCTCCTTTCTCTTCCCTCCCCCAACTTAAATTGAGTTTTTCTCTTGCCGGTGGACATATTAGTTCCTCTACTGGCTTCTGTTTTGTTTAATTTGGGGGCTATATTTTTAATTTTTTTTTTTTTTTTACTAATTTCGATTTGTTTTGCATTGGTCAACATAGTTTATTTTAGCGCTAACTCAGAAGGACTCAGTGTTGGACGTGAACAAATAAGGAATATTTAGTGTTCATAATTTTGCTTAAACTAGAATGTCACTGATAGTAAAAGTAGCTTTATCAGGACCCTAGGGGGACATTCAGTAATATACTGAAATAGTTCACAGAGGCTTCAGAAGGGTCCAATTTATAAATAAGGAGTAGTTTGGGAACAGGAAGTATCTGAATCTACCATTTATGCTACATTCACTTAATTATTTTTATTTTATTTTTTTCTGCAGTTTTTGGCTGGGGCAGGGTTTGAACCCGCCACCTCCAGTATATGGGGCCGGTACTCCACTCTGAGCTACAGGCCCCGCCCTCCATTCACTTAATTTGAAAAATCTTCTACAGTACATAATGCTTCACATAATTTCTATGCCCAATAACTTCCCAATACGGAGAAAACTGCTTCTAGAATTGGAGTAAGATTTGAAATACAGATTTTCTATCAATTTTAATAGTAAAATTCATGAAACACAAAGATTTTTTAAAAAGACTTGACTAAGCATCAGAAATTTGTGAAATAATCTGCTCTTTTTAAAAATGTCATTGATGAATCTTAGGGTAAAAACTGAGTCACTTTCTAATTCTGAGAAGTCTGTTATAACTTAATATAGATTAGCATAATTCAAGCATCCTGAAATTCTCTTACAAAAGTATTAGGCAAGCCCAAACATTCTGTGAATGTGACTTATGGACGTTGCTATTGCTAGATGAGGTGGCACACACCTGTATTCCCAGAGACTTGGGAGGCTGAGTACGAAGGGTGGCCTGAGTCCAGGAGTTCCAGGCTGGAGTGCACTCTGACCACATGTGTGAATAGCTATGGCACTTAAGGTTGGGCAACAGAGAGACATTCATCATATTTAAAAGTATATTAAAAGGGAAATGTTGTTTAACTGATCTTGCTAATTTATAACTGCTGTGTCGTGTTGCATTATTTAAAGTGAGTAACTGTAAATAGACAATAAAGTAATGTTTATCAAATCATTTATAAAATGCACTATAAATGTTTCCTAATAATCTTAATAATTTAATTTAAAAAAATTTATATTCAGGTGTATACAAAAAGCAGACTATCATATAAAAGCCAATTCAAATCTGTCTATACCCTTTTCCTGTACCAAGATGATAAAAGTAAGCTGATGTTTAAATTAACTGGTATATTTATTATAATTAGTAACTCAATGTAATTTTCAGATTACAATGTTTTATTTTACATTTTTAACATAATATGAATTTTATTTTCAGCAATTTGTCTTAAACAGGTAACTTAAATAAACCATCAATTCAATTTAGTCCTTTATGAATTACTGTATCCTTTATTTGAACATCTTTTCAAAGATCTTTATTGGTTCTTATAGTCTCTGACAGTGACCTCCTAAATTTTGCTCAGGCCCTTTAAAATAATTTTGAAATTGAAATATTCTCTTCCATATTGTAAGTAGGCATCATACTTGAATGAAAAATAAGTCAAATAACACAGACTTGTATTTCGTCTTAGTAGCAATTAAAGGAATAACATCAACTTTCAAGGATATCTAATGGAACGTAAATATTATAGGACATTGATTCCCATTATCACATTTAAAAAATTCATGAACTATTTAAATGAAAGTTTTATTGTTCCTTTTATAGCTTTCTACAAGCCCCACAAAATTTTGTTATACTATATTTCTACCCTAGAAATTTATTTTCTGATATTTGAATCATGTTTATCTATAATAATAATATGAAGATAAATACAATTTTCTTTTGAGACAAGGACTCACTCTGGGCTAGGGTACAATTGTGTCATCATAGCTAATGGTATGTTTAAACTCTCAGGCTTAAGCAATCCTCCTGCCTCATTCTCCTTAGTAGCTGGGATGGCAGGTGTGTGCCACCACCTCTGGATAATTTTTTTTATTTTTTACAAAGGAAATCTTACTTTTACCCAGGCTGGTCTTCAACTCTTGGCCTCAAGTGATATTCTTGCTTCCTAAAATATTAAGATTACAGTCATAAGCCTCTGCCCCCTGCCATGAGTTTTTTTAAATAATCTGCAATGATTACAAGTCTTAGTATTGACTGATTTTTTTCCCTGAATGAAGTGATACTACAATTATTATTAATGCATAAATTTAGTAAAATGTAAATACTATGTAATTTTGGTAATCAGAAAACATAGAAAGCAAAGTAATACCTGAAATACTTTTCCTAATGAAAAGTTGTTTTGTTTTTTAATCAGTACATTTATTTGTGGAGTAAATTATCATTAGAATAAGCCAATGTTTGGTATCAGTTCAATTCCTATTGGTTTTCCATTTGAAGATGTTAACTCTGAGAAAAAATAATGTTCACAAAATAAGTCAATGGGAATTATAGAAAATTTTCATAGCCATATGCCAATTTTTAAAACTCATTGTAGGTTATATGAAGAAAAACCCTGACTTGAATATTATACAATTAATCCAAGTAGCAAGAAAAACTTGTATCCCTTAAATTTATTAAAATTTTAAAAAATACATAAAATGAATTTTAGTTTTTATATGCAGACTGTAGACAGAAGATTTTGAAATGACCTGCTTCAGAGGAGACTGGCCCTTGTCATTGGTATCATGGACTTTAACAAATTCTATTAAAGGGAAATACTCTAAAATTTCACCAATATAATAAAATTTTTCCTAATTATACTTTTTTTTTCCTTCACTTTCAGGCATCTTTATTTTTGTTTTAATTTTCTTCCTTCTTTTTTTTTCCTTTCCTTTCTTTCTCTTTATTTCTCTCCTTCCTTCCTTCCTTCCTTCTTTCTTTCTTTTTTTTCCCTTGGTCAAGTGAAGCAATGGGAGTGGGGAAGAAACAAACCAAAAAAATCTCTAACTGGTTAGAGATACCTGTTATACCTGATAAACTAAGAGTTACCAAAACAGAAACAAACCTATGGCTTGTATTATGCCTTTATCAATAAGGCGCTTTCATATAACATTTGTAGTAATCACTTGCTTTAAACAGTTTGTCAAACACATGGAACTGTATATTGATCTCATCGATTTTGTGAACAATATTCAGCATAAAACCTATTTGGGGAAGGCAGTCTATCATTCCATACCACTCAGGCAAAACCCACTTAGATAATGTCTAATAATTCTTCAGTTCAAAATTACACTATAATAGCTATTCATAAGAAAATAAGACATCTGAAATTTAATTATAGGAGAGATAGATCAATAATAAATGTAACAGTGCCGCTAGTTTGCTGCCTGGGTACAGTAAGGCTAGTAGGCTAACGCTAATTAATTTCTGCTTAAAAATCTTTTTGGTGCACTTTATTGGTACTCTGCTTTCCAGTGGTGTATTCTTTAACAGTGATGGGGGAAAGACAGGCCTTGACAGGAACATCTTCCAGAATTTATCTCTTCGGTTGATACCCAGAAGATTTTCATGCTCTGAAGCGATACATCAGAATAAGAATCTGGATTGCTGAGAGGCTTGCCTTTCTTTTGTAAAGCCAGAGAAGCAATTCTAAGGCGAAGTGAAAGTGAAAATCCTGTGGGAAGCAAAGGATATGAAAATTAGTTCTCTGAATGCCTCCGGGAAATTTTGCATGTACCTCCGTGGTAGTGTATCTCAATTTAAAGAGCACCGATAGATGCGAAAATCTCAAACTCCTTAACAAATATATTCCATACTTTCCCTACTTGAGTCCCAAATTACTTAGAATTTTTTTTTCTTATTTTGGTAAGATATACATAAACATAGAATGTACCATTTTGACCATGTTTAAATTTATAATTCACTGGTGTTAAGTATTTTCACACTGTTGTGCACCGTTTCACTATTCATCTTCAGCATTTTTCATTATCCCAAATTAAAAGTCTTTATCAATCAAAGAGAAACTCTCCTAGCACCCCTTCTCTCCTTTCATTAAGCTCTTGCCCACCCCTATTGCACCCCCTGCCTCTTTGGATTTGACTTTTCTAGGTACCTCACATAAGTTGAATCATGAAATGTGTGTCTCTTTCTTTCTGGCTTATTTCATTCAGCATGTGGCATTTATGAAATGTTTATTCATTTTTAAACTGGAGTAATATTCCATTGTATGTATGCACCACCTTTTATTCGCCCATTCATTAGTGGATGGACATTTGCATGTTTCTACCTTCTGGATACTGTGAAGTTCATTGCTATACATATGGTTGGATAAATTCAATTTTCCTTATGAGTTCTTTCTTCCAATGCAGCACACATCTAACTTTTCTATTCACATCTGTCTTTTCATGCTGATTCGACAACTCTCTAATTTTATTTCTTTATGTATAATCTTTCCCAATTTAATGGTTCTCTCTTTTTCTTCCATTTATATTATTTTTGTTGCTGTTTATTCTCCAAATCCCATTTTAACTAAACAATTCTCTGTATAAATGTGTATATCTAAAATTTAAGGGGAAAATAAAATACATTTTATATATCTTATATTTTTTATGCATCATATATTTTGCTTCAGTGCCATCAGTATCTCGAATAATTTAACAAATGGCCAGTAATTTAGGTTAGGAAGTCAAACCAGAAATAGTTCAATCTGAAAAAAATAGCAAATAGACTCCAGAAAAATCCACTTATAAGTGCTAGGACTTTTCTGGCATTATTTATAAGAAATCTACTCAAAGCCTGTGTCTCCACAGACACAGGAACAAAGCTCAATTAAACTCCAATATTATATGATGTAAGTCAAAATTCTTGAGAAAACATTTAAATATTGTGGGAAATATTTCCCTTTCATCATTCATCTTTAGAAAGAAATTAAGCAGATTTGTTGCAATTTCATTTGATATAATACAATTTTCATCTGAAGACTGATATTTGAAAGAGGTTGATTATTTTATCTTCTTTATTGCCACATCTTTAATTAGTCCAAATTGAAGTGTACCTAAACATTAGAAAGTGAATTTGTGTTTATATACTTACTAATTGCTATTTGATATTCTAGCCATGGGAATTAGGCTCAAAATGCAACATTTTAAGTAGAAATTATTCCAGAACATGTACATGGGTTTTATAAGTTGAAAATTCAGTCTAAAAATTTATTAAATAGTTAGTTAAAATATTTTAAGAGATAAAAATGACATTGAAATATTTCATGGATTTAGGAAATAAAATTTCTGAATAAGAAAGTCAATATTTCTAAATATGTGTTGCCTATGCACATGTGTAAGCCACTGCTACATTGTTTATAAAATTGAAAAGGAAAGAATAAACTTATTAAATTCAAAAAACCTGATGAAGACTCCTTAAAAACTGGACATATTATGAAAAATAATGGTTTTTAGACCACAGATAACAAACATCACAAGACTGTGATCCCCAAAATAAATGAAACAAAAAACGTCAGTGTTAGTAATTGCCTCAGCTTGTGGCTTACAGGTAGTTACCTAGTAATAGCTAGGGACAAAAGTACTGAAAACAGAACCTTGGGCTCTCAAATGGAGGAGGAAACGAACAGAGTTCAGGAACTCTGCTATATTGTGTGGTGCAAATTATTAGAGAGGAGGGACCCACACCAAGGGAGAGTGCAGAAAAGTCCTCTCACATCTAATGAGTACTGACTTCTAGATACATTAAAAGGAATCAACCACAACTGGTAAAAGAAAAACAAACACCAGTGAGGTAATGAACATAGATGCAAAAACCCTCAGCAAAATAATAGCAAACCAAATTGAAATATAATTATATTGAATATATAATTAAATAATCATTCACCATGATTGATGGGATTTATCCTTATGATGCAGGGTGGTTCAGCATTTGCAAATCAATAAATATCACATATACCACCTCAACAAGACGAAGGACAAAAACATATGACCATCTCAATAGATGCAGAAAGGATATTGACAAAAGTCAACATCTTTTCTTGATAAAGGCTCTTAGATATAAAACTAATGTATCACTAAACAACAAAGGCCGTATAAGAAAAACCCACAGCTAACATCATATTCAATAATGAGAAGTTGAAAGCTTTTCCTCTAAGATCAGGAAAAAGACAAGAATATCTAAGCTCACCATATCTAGTCAGTATAGTTATCAGAAGTCCTAGCAAGAGCAATTACATAAAAGAAATAAAGGTCATCCAAATTAGAAAGAAGTTAATTTTCCTGTTTGCAAATGACATAATTGTATATATGGAAAACCCTAAAATTTTTACCAAAAAATTATTGGAACTAATAAATGAATTTTAATATATTCTTACAATTTTATGCTTCCTTAGCATGTAGTTTGAATATGAGTGGATTTTTTCATATCAGAAATAGGGTTTGTCAGTCTTGAACAGTTTCCAGATCTTTACCCCATTCTAGTTCCTCAATGTGGTTGATCCTGATATCTGCCTTACATGACTACCGCGGGTGACCACTTTGCTATGGCATAGTTAGATATAACCTTCTCATCTTTCCCTACTGACCTTTACACTCTGCATGGTCTGTGCAGATATGGTGCAGTCAAACACCCCTCAGTCAAAGCTTACATGTCTATAGACACAGCCTACTTGTGTTAAACCCACCAATTTGAACTTTCCGTGGGAAACCTGCTTGGTTTATGATCTGGACCCTCTAAAAAGTCTTTGGTCTTCAGATCTCTCTCTCTCTCTCTCTCTCTTACCTCATTGCTTATCGAGTGTGCATGTAGTAGATAGCTCCACACTTCCTACACCCTTTGTATTGGTCCTGCAGAAAATGCTGACCTCTTCTCTCTGGGGTCTGTGAGTAATACACTGCTTCTATGATTTCATGTGTTTTGTTATGCTGACTCCTCTGTGTATCCCTTGACTGATATACCTGGACTTAACTCTGTTCCCAGTCAGGCTTCTTTTAGACAGTGTTTATATTGGTATGAATAAACTAGACATAGGTTAGACAAGAGTCAGAAGGGCATCTACAAGAATAAACAAGTTTCCTGTGATCAGCCACCTATCCATGGTGGCCAGGGAAATTAGGCTGTTAGGCTATCCACTAAGATCAAGAACTATCCTATGAAAGGCAGACTGTAAACATCTATATCCACCTCCCTTGCAGCCCCAACAGAGAACGACTACAATTTATAACTACTCTCCAGAGAGAGCGATATCAAGACTAAATTAGGGGAAAAAATTGCAAACTAAACTTTAAAATAAAGATGTACGGTACAAATCAACCTATAAAAGTCAATAGCATTTCTACACTAAGGATGAAACATCTAAAAAAGAAATTATGAAAACAATATCACTCACAATAACTACAAAACTGTTTAGGAATAAATTTTTAAAAATAAGGAAAAGACTTGAACGTTGAAAGCAACAAAACACCAATAAAAGAAATTGGAGACATAAATAGTAAAAAGATGTCTTCTGTTCCCAGATTAGAATAATTGATATTGTGAAAACATCTTTACTACTAAAAGAGATCATCATGTTCATTGCAATTCTTGTCAAAACTCTAATTGCATTTTCCACAGAAATATGACCAAGGCTAAAATTTGTATGAAACCACAAAGGCTCTGAATAGCCAAAGAAATCTTGAGCAAAATGAGCAGCCATCACACATTTGATTTTAAAAACTACCTGAAAACTACAGTAATCAAAACATCATTGGGACTTACATAAAAACAGGTATATAGACCAATGCATAGAAACAGATCTCATAAATCAAACCATTAATTTATAGATAATTTATTTTTGATAAAAGTACAAAAACAGACTAAGGACCTAGAACAGTCTCTTCAATAAATGGTGGTTGGAAGCCTGGATAATCACATGCAGAAGAAGGAAATTAGATCTTCATCTCACACCAGATACAAAAATCACCTCAAAATAGATAAAAGACTTAAATATAAGAACTGAAACTATAAAGCTTCTAGAAGAAAACATAAGTGAACAGCCCCATGACATTAGTCTTGGCAAACTTTTGATGGGTATAGCCCCAAATCTCATGCAAAAAAGCCAAGGATGTGAATCATCCCTTTGTCCAGAGGGTCTGCTACTGCTTCCAACAACCCACCATCAGTACCATTGTATTTTGATTATCAGATCTACTCTCATAGTATCACAGTGCTTGTGTTCATGTAACCCTTCTTTTACTTACTAATGTCCGGAGTACTGAGTAGTGATGCTGACATATTGTTATAATTTTCTATTTTATTATTAGTTTTTGTTAACCTCTTGCTATGCCTAGTTTATGAAATAGATGATATCATAGGTATTTCTGATAAGAGAAAACAAAGTATATGTATAGGGTTTGGAATGATGTATGGTTTCAGACACCCACTTGAGGTCTTGGAACATATTCCTGTAGATGAGGGTAAAACTACTGCATCTTCAGGAGTATTCTCTAGTTTTTGGAAATTTAAGTCTCTTTTGTGTTCACTTTCCTCCCACATAGGTCCATAGCAGTTTGGTGCTGTGAGACCCAGAGGAATATTAGTAATTCCATGAGCTTAGAAGACACAGATGTGGCCTTGGTCATTCCAACACCTCAACTTGATCATGCATTTTGCATCAGTTTAATAAATACATGTTGGAAGAGATTTCCAGTTTGAAAGAAAAATGTGAATCTGGTTTTCAAATGTCAGAACATTCTTTTACTCGTTTATTTGGTTAATAAACCATTAATTTTTAAGCTATTGCTCAGAATGCCAAATGTTGGTACTATGGGACTCAAAATTGAATAAATAGGTAGTATCTCTCTTGGAAAAATTTATGTTCTAGGAAAGATCATAAGTGTGGAACTAATGAGTAGTATAGAACATTGCAGGGCCCACAATAACAGAATATAACGAGTATGATGCTGACATTGACAGAGATTGACAAACTCACTCTGTAAAGACAAACAGGCATGAAGGAAGCTGGTTCGGTCAAGACAGGTCCTCATGTACATAATATCGAAAAGTATTAATCAAGAGTTTCAGTAAGAAAAGGAAAGCAATCTGATAAACATTAATTAAAAATAAAATCCTGGACCAGGTACGGTGACTTCCACCTGTAATCCTCTTGTAGGATTACTAGAAGTCCAATGTGGGTGGATTGGCTCAGGAATTGAAGGCCAGCCTGTGCAAGAGCCAGAACTTATCTCTTAAAAACAATTTATGAAAAATTAAAAAAAAACCCCAAACAACTAGATGCCTGTAGCCCTAGCTGCTTAGAAGGCTGAGGCAAAAGGATGACCTGAGTCCCAGAGTTTGAGATTGCTACAAGCTATGATGCTACATCACTCTATTGAGGGCAACAAAATGAGACTGTCACAAGAATAAAAAAAAAATCCTGACTAGGGGTAGTATAAAGTATATATTGGTGGTGATAAGTTTTAACAAAGACAGATAGTTCAGAATATACAGCAATGATGCAAAATGGCAATAGGAATTTTTAAAAAGTAGGCCAGCTTGGAAAGATATTAATGTGGTAAAATTTCTATGTCCACACGAACCATTCAATTGGAAATGGATTTTAAAAAGCACTTTGAAGATGACTTTCAGGCTTCTGATTATCCTGGTATCACCATGGAGAAGGATAGAATTAATTAGATTTGTCAGGGAAAAAAAAAAGATTGCCTTTCACATCTTAAATGTGTCTTAAACATTGAATGTTTAGTATTCATTGGCCTGGGAAAATTCAAATGCAAGCTTTTCCTAAATCAGGCGAGAACCTTGAAATCAATAAAAACTCTTCAGGGTTATGTTAGATAAGAGAATATGTAAATGTTTTAAAAACTGTAAGTTGATATTCGTATATTCTTTTTCTTACTTTTATAGCCGAACTCAGAAGAGTAACTGCTTTAACATTTATGTTTGACACGTACAGAAGAGAAATTTATCTTTAAGCCTAGTGGTGTTTTATCACAAAATAATTTCACTTAACTCTAGCAGAAACCAAAAATGCATTATGCTGGATATTTATACCCATATTTTGCCTTAGTAGCATCATAATATTTGAGAAGTAATACAATATGATAAGGAAAATTACATATATACAAAAATCTGATAAAACTAAGGAAGCCCCCGAAATTGCATATACCATACAATCTATCTATTTAAGCCTCTTTCTGTTGTGAATGGAATATAAAAATAATTTCCTAAAACTATACTTTCTGAAAATTTATTCTGGGTAATGTAAGTCATACATTCTTCAAAATGAAAAGAAAGAATGATTAGTGATTAATATATCAACTATGGAAATCGTTGTAAAAAATAAAGCCGGGGTTTTTTGAATAAGGAAAAAGAATAAAATGAAAAATCGGACAGGAAGATTAAAGATACATTTCTTTGTCTAACCAGGATAAGGTGATTGATATTATAATGCTACTTCAGGAGAATTAAAATTATTATGGTCCTGTATTTCTAATATAAATCAAAAAGTGGAATAGAGTATTTAGACCTACATTGACATAGCCTTTCTCTAAACTTGAATTTATAACTATGAAAATATTGGATGGCAGCAAAGAGAAAGTAAATTTATTTAAATTTTTGGAGCATTTAAAAAAATTATAAATGTCTTTGAAATATTAACCCATTCAAATATGGCATCAGATGAGAAATACAGCTCAAGTCTATGACATCCAGCACATCTCGAGAAGGGCAAACCCAGCACCAAATCCAGGCTGCTGATGCCAGTTCATAAGCTGATTCCACTGCAGAAAGCTGCTCAATCCCACTGCTTACTAATTATTTCTATTCCACAGCCTCCTATTCAATGGATTCTTGGCCCCCAGTTAAGGACTCTCGTAGAACCTGTTGTTATACTCCTTTACTTATTTCAGAAATAACTTTCTCAGTGTTTTCCCACTTCTACTCAAAAAAAAAAAAAACAGATAAAAATCAAGGACAACTTTAAAAAATTAAAGATGACAGACATGTTACAAAGGTTTTTATCTATTTCTCCTTAAATAACAAAGGATGATTATAATCAAATGTCTTGTTCATTGATTTCAACTTAGTTTTAATGTATTTTCACTGCTAAAGAGTACTTTTTCCAAACAACGATTGCTTTCCATTATCACAAAATAGACATCCTTCAAAGTAGGTCTTATCCTGATTTTTTTGTGAAAAAGCTACCCTAAGGACCATATATTCCAGATACAACATTAAAACCACAAGAAGATAGAATTGGCTATTTTTGAGGGGATTTAATGAACCTATTATTGTATCTTGGTTTCTCAAAATATTATCAAAACAATCTGTTCATAATGCAAAGGGAGATTATTTTTAGGGAGCACTGCTGAGACAAAGTCTTAGTAGTAGTGTAGAGAGAGAGTGCATGGTCATATTTATGAGCTTTTCAAGTTTGAATTATGGTGGGCCTTTCAACACAAGGATTGATTAGGATTTCATAAGGATCTTGATATAAGAGTTTAGGATTGGGGGACACAGTAAGGAGAAGATTTTGAGTGGAGGCATCTGAACAATTTTGTTCTTTACTTTGTTCTATAGTTAGCAAATCTTTCAGCAAGCCCTGAGAATGAACAACTCTCATCTCTCTGAGCAAGAATTTCCAGGAATAGTAATATTGATGTGATGAAAGCAGTGAATACAGGATGTCCCACAAGTCACCATCCACAGGGCAAATGGGAAATTACAGGTAAAGGTACCTTTATTTACAAAATAGTCATTACAAAATTTTAGAAAATATTTACAAAACATCCTCTATGTCTTGGCCCTCTTGTGGTGACTATTTTGTAAATAAAGGTACATTTTGTTGCAATTTCCCCTTTTCCCTGTGTATGGGGATATTATTGGTGACTTTTGGGACACCCTATAGTGTAAACTAGACATCTGTGTGGATTCAGGTTATTTGAGTTCTCACTAAGATTTCGAACCGGATCATACATTGTTGAAAAAATTCTTCTTTATGTTAGGAAGGGACACCTTTTTCTAAATTCATTAAATCACAAAGTGACTGGAAAACAACTACTCTATGTGGCATTCATCACCATTGCACATTCACGCTATCCTAGTCATTATGCTCTTTGTACTATATCCAGAATCAGGGACGTACTACATTGTGTTATTGTGTCTGTGTGTCTCTGTGTGTGTGTGCACACATGTGCAATCATGGCCATAGGGAACAGAAAGGCGAAACAGGCAAATTTGATAAAATTAACTAAATGAATGCATTGTTTACTCAGATAAGCCCTATGCTTTGCTTCTAATTACCTGGGAAAATCTTGTACACATTACAAACCTCACTTCAGTTTCTTCAGTGGTAAAAATATTAGTACAAATAATAAATAATAAAACCTAAATTAGCCAGGTGCAGTGGCATGAACCTGTAGTTCCAGCTACTTGGAAGGCTGAGACAGGAAGGTTGTTTCAGCCCAAGTTTGAGGCTGCACAGTACCAGGATCCTGACCGTAAACAGCCACTGCACTCCAGTCTGTGTGGGCAGCAGACAGGCTGAATTCCTCACAGACCTTCCAAATCAGGGTAAGGTGCCCAGTCAGGGGAATGCCTATGTGACTCTCCCTGCATGAGAAAATCAGCAGTGCAGGCAGCTGAGACTATCAACTAGTAGCGCAGGCTGGAGAAGCTGTCTGCCTGAGATGAGACTTGCTCTCCCCCATCTCTGCTCTTGCACCATTACCTGGCCTCTTCAGATGTTCCATTACTCTATGTCCTTGCTTACCCTTTACTCAACCTTCCTGGGGGCTGTGATCTCCCCTCTGCCATTCTTAACCTTCACTGCTGACTACTGACTAGTGTGCATCCTTGCACATATACTCTGTTGTGTACCCAATAAAAAAATTCTGGGAAACAGGACAGTGCTGCATTGCTCTGATGCTGTCACCAGGCACATGAAACAACGTATGCTCTTACAGGCTTCTCGGTTTTAAGCACTAAGTTTGGTGTAAGTTTCTGTTTCTTTCATCAGCACCATCTCCCTTGATGGCCACAGTGCCAGGTTAGGGTCCACTAGATGCCCAACAAATCTGAGCAACATAGTGAAACTCTTTTGCTTATTAAAAAAAAAATGTGGTCAAAATCTTAGCTATAGTTAGCCCTTAATATAACATAGTTATTTCCATT
The DNA here is from genome assembly GCA_963574575.1 of Galagoides demidoff. Taxonomy (NCBI): domain Eukaryota; kingdom Metazoa; phylum Chordata; class Mammalia; order Primates; family Galagidae; genus Galagoides; species Galagoides demidoff. The sequence continues at coordinate 45,963 of CAUYQV010071218.1, read as the reverse complement.
TTTATTACCATTTTGAATTATTGGATAACATGAAGTTTACCAGTGCTTAATATCCTTCATCACTTGCATATTATCTGATAATAATTAGTATTTCTAATTTGTTCCCAAGAGTCATTTTTCCTGTTCTTGGTGGATATACAAATTAAGATCAAAATCATAATCTAGCTTTATTTACTTTTTAGTAAAATATATAATCCTTTTGTATTGATGAAATATTTCATGTTACAATGATGTCATATGTCAGGTAGATCTCTAAGTACCTATTAAAATTTGTACACAATTTACCTATATTTTCCTGTGTTTGGACATTTTTTAAAAACTGTAGACCCAGATATGGAATTCAGACCTTTATTGGCTTTCACCAAAACATACATAACACATACGCACATACATGTTAAATAATGAAAGAAAAAATAAACTAATAATATAACTCTCCTAAATTATAAATGTCTTAAACAAGTAAACAATAATCCTCATAAAACTGTAAACAGGTTCAAAAGTAAATCCAAAGAATCACATGCAGATAGAAAATTAATAAATGTTGAAGTAAATTTACAGATAGATGTAAAATGGTTATATCTATGGGGAAAAAAACAGTTACATCTTATGGGACATAATAAATTTGCATTTCTATGAATAAAAACAATTTGCATGATCATCAATTTTCTATTTCTTATAGAGTTCCAAAATAGCTCAAAGATAATAAAAAGCTTAGATAACTAGAAAAGGCATGCAAGTCAGAACGTAACTTTTAGATTAATTTCAAAGTCTTTCCCAATTTTTCCTTAAGGTATCTCCTTTTCCCATTTAATCATAAATCTCAAGTATTATTCTTGAGCCCCCCCCATTTTTGCTTTTAGTAGGTACAGTTTGATTATTTACATAGATACAACAGTGTTAGTTAACCATGTTGTCCTACAATCTCCTATATTTGAAGGTGCTTTTCCACCTCTGCATATGGTGAATCAGGGTTCTTTTTTTCCCCAATGGCCTGCCGGGGCACAAATCTTCCTCTGCCTCTTCTCTCCTACTTCTTAATTTCCACTTTCAAGGAAACTGAATAAAACAAAACACACACAAATACATAGATTTTTAGTAGAGTATATATCTGGGATATTTAAAGAGAAACATTTACTTGGCTTGTTGAATAATACTGTTCATTAAAATAAAAGCAAATTTTATGATGAAATCTCACTTTGAGAATTATTTTGGTTAAAGGATATAAGATCTGTATAAACTCTATACAGTTTTACTCTTAGGTAATTCTGGTGAACCATTAAGTCTAAATAGCATTAACAGATAAACATAAAGCCTTTTTAAAGTGAGGAACAGATTTGTCGAAAAATAATTTAAAAATTCTATTTAGTAGTGGGGAAAAGAAAAGAGATTGAAGGACATTAAGGTTACAAAAAATAAGAAATATAAAGTTTAGTGCATTTTGTCAGGGTTTCTCAAGTAAATCTCATAAAGAAATCATAAAATTTCAATAATTTTGATCACATTTTCTTTAAATACAAATCTTCTGCTATTCCAATTAAATTTGGGGCATGAATTGACATCAGAAGGTTACTGCTGAATTTAGAGACCCTCTAAGGCTAACATGTCAGTAGAACTAAAAAGGCAGTGTGTGGATGTTATGATTTAATGCCCTTTGCCACTGGGAATTCCTGGAGCTCAAAGTAATAATGTCTTCCACGTTAATGTGCTGTGAAGTGAATACTGCATCAATCTTCATAGAAAGCTCAATTCTTTTGAGAGTATAAAGAGATATAACTGTATTAATATAAAAAATAGTTAGCATTAGATCGTATTTGATATCTGTTTAATACTGTATATTTGTAGTTTTTTACTATTTTAGATTGCTATAAGCCAAGTATTGATTGACCTTCAGATCTACATTTAAATCAAGATGCCTTTTATGCATCCCAGAATTTCAACATATAATTATATATACACAGTTATGTTTTATTGGCAATTGTTTTTTAAGGTAATTTATTGGCACTTTATTTGTTTTGGTTTAACTTGTATTGATATTAAATGAAAGTAGTAAGTTCACTATTAATAATTTACATTTTAGAATTGCTTCTATGCACTCTAAATTATAATTTAAATTTTAACACCAAGCTATTTCCTTTTTGCACATATCTCTATTTCTTGGGGAAGGATATCAGGTCAATCATAACATTTGAAAATGCATAATAAAAAAGAAATATAGGCATCAATACCTACCTATGGTATCAATCTCCTAAACCATTAAAGCTGTGCTTCTATGTTTCAATTCTGGAAGGAAAGAAGACATTTAGCTCTACAGTAAATGAAGTTGTAAGAGGTGTCATGTTTAACTTCTTTATCCTTAGAGAAGTTAGCAGTTGAATGTTTTCTTGTAAGAGGTTTTGCAAGTAGTTCATTTCTATGTAATAATTTAGTTCTAGAGTAGCTCTGTCTCAAACCTATAGCAGTTGGTAGAGATGGGATTCGACTCTTTCAAAATTAATTACAGAAAATTTTGAGACTAGATGTACCGTAGTGAAACCAAATAATTAGTTACCCTCTTGAGAACATCTTACGATTATCTGGTTTCTGATCTATTATTTTTATGATAAAACAATTAGAATCATCTTTAAATTTAAACATGTTTCACAATGTGAGGCACTGTTTTATTATCTGATATTTTTATACTTTAATCTTTTCCCTTTCCATCCATGTTTTCTATTTTCAAATATTTCTTATTTTAGGCACAAAATAGGATCTGGATGAAGACTAATCACATTTAAATAATTTTATTTTTTAAATATTTTATCATTATCTACAAAGAGAATAACACCTAATTAATTCAAATAATATAAAATCAGTCCCATGTAAAAGCTTACTAATTCCAAAGATGTTACTTGAGATTTTTAGTGATGTGCCAGAATAACATAATACTATCTTGAACACAGATCTTGGCATTAAAAATGCTGTTCTTAAAACATTACAAACTTATAATAACTTCTCTCAGTTATGATTTTGAGTCTACTGGTTACTTTGGAAGAAAAAATATTTTTCTTTTAAAGAGACTTCAAATTTACATTATTTTGTCTTTCAATGATAAAATTATAAAATCTAATTTTCAAACTTTTCTTAAGTAACGCAGAAGCAGAAATTGTATTTAATAAATAATTTGACAAACCATTAGAGTAGAATAATAATATATTTTAGAAATAAAAAATGTATGAATATTACGTAAAATGAACATTTCAGATTTACATAAATAAATTATTATTGTTGAAGTGAACTGGTTAAGTAGATAATGTAAAAATTTTGGAAAACAAAGATAATCTAACAGTAAGCAGTATCCACACAGGATGAACACTAACACTTCATCCCTCATCCTTAGTGGGGAGAAGAATTTTTTAAACAAAATGGCAAACTGAGCTAATTCATACTTTTTTCAGAGTATATTACATTTATTTATTCTTTTATATATTGAATGGCTACTCTGCTCGGAGTCTTTACTTCCAGGCAACCTTTATACTCTGTGTCACTACTTCTTCCTATGGGTAAAATCAACTTATTAAAAACTGTAGTCCTGGCAGTTCATTTTCCCTCTGAGATGGAAACTTTGTTCAAGGTCAAATGAGGAAACAGAGTGGAGGAAATAGTAAAAATTATCAGGTCAGTGGAACAAAGTAGAGTACTTAGAAATCAACATAATTATTTATGGGGTAGGCATGTCATAACTCTGACATTCAAAAACCACAACTATGTATGGTTGGTCAATAAAGATATTAAGATAACTAGATAAGCTTCAGTTGGAAAAACTTTACATCTATGACCCCATATAGAATAGCAAAGTAACTTCCAGGTTGATTAAAATTAAATATAGGCAGTAACCCTGTGTCATTTTAAGTGTGGATGAAAAAGGTGGTCTTAAACATAATATTGTCAATATTGAAACAAGGATTATAGACATATCAGGCACATAATATTTAACATGCACAAACATTTATAACATCCCCCAAAATTAAAAGGCAAATTGTATAACTTGGAAAATAATTTATAACAAATCTTAAAATGATTATTTTACAGAAAGTGCTTGCTAACCAAGGAGAATAGGACAAAGTGTACGGTCAAAGCTGGCAGATCTCTCAGTTCTACGTCACGATAGAGCCTATGCATGCAAAATATGTTAGTGAGATGATTCCATTTAAGTTGTTTTATAAGTTCTCTACTGTTCTGCAACAAATTACTTCAAAACTCACTAGCTTATGACAGCAAACATTTATTATCTCACGGTAGCTGTGGATCAAGAATTTAGCTTTATGATTCAAATTCTCTTATAGGATGTGATAATGATGGTTGCTGCTCACAAAATACTTTGCTTAATTTATTTTAGTTTCTTAACATTTCTATAACAAAATGTCACAAACTGAGAACAGAAATGTATTGTCTCATAGTTCAAGGTATTAGAAATCTAAAATCACTGGGCACAGTGGCTCATGCCTATAGCACTCTGGGAGGCAGAGGCAGGTGGATTGCTTGAGCTCACAAGTTCAAGACCAGCCTGAGCAAAAAGTGAGACCCCATCTCTACTAAAAATAGAAAAACTGAGGCAAGAGGATGGCTTGAGCCCAAGAGTTGTAGGTTGCTGTGGCAACCAATCCAGGATGGTTGGTTGCCTACATGGCAATCAATCCAGGATGACAGCTTGAGACTGTGTCTCAAAAAAAAAAAAAAAAATTGTAAAATCAGTGTGTCAGCAGACTTGTTTCCTTCTGAAGCCTGAGAGGAAGGCTCTGTTCCAGGTCTTGGCCTATAGATTGTGCCTATCACGTGCCTCTTCAATTGTCTTCCCCAGTGCCTCTTCAGTTGTCTTCCCCCTATGTATGTCTGTCTCTGTGTTTAAATTTCCCCCTTTGGATTAATGCAAGAACACCAGTCATATTGATTAATATAAGAACACCAGCTAACTCTTAACAATTTCATCTTAACTAATAAAATATACAGTAACCCTATTTCCAAATAAAGTCACATTCTTAGATAAGGGGGGTTAGGAAATAAACACACAAATTTTGAGGGGACACAATTCAACCCATACCATACAGGCAACTTTTGGCAGTAGGTCTCAGTTCCTAAGTGTTGTTAGCAGGAAGCCTGATTGTTTAGCTCACGGACCTCTAGGTAGTATTGGTTAAATATTCTCAGACATGGCACTGGCTCTACCCAGAGCAAATGATCCAACAATTAGAGCAAGAAGGCCCAGAGTGCCTTGCATGCCTGGTCAGACTTCAAATGTAGTCACTTCCACCACATTCCCTTCTTTGAGTTGTTAAGTCAGTGCCCATGGAAGGAAAGGAAAACCAGGCTGGAGCTTGTGAAGGGAGGTGTATTAATGGATTTGTGATATTCTGAAACACTATACTCGCTATCAAAGAAATGACAATTAAAACAGTAATCGCTTATCAAATTACCTAAAATATTATGTAAGTAGGAAAAATATCAACACTTAATGGCAACTAGGTATTGTTGAAAGTTGAAAATGCTGTTGTCATAGAAAAGAACTCTGATTCTATGGTAAAGCAATGAGAGAATGGTGGGCTTAGTAATGAGATGGGAAAGCAAAATGACAAGATAGTAGGTATTCTCACATGAGGGTAGGCTCCTAAATCTACCAGTGAACTCAAGAATCAGAACAGCTCATCTACTCAACACAGGCAGCCAAATAAAGATAAAAACAATCTCCAGTGTTAGTTAAGCAACTGAATTGCTTGCTGTCACCCTTACAGTAGCTTGTTCTTCTGTTCTAAATGTTGTGAGATGAATGTCATTGCCTGAGTTAGGATGTGACAGAATCTGAAAATTTAAAGAGAGAGAAATTTCGTACTCGTGGATTGAAAATGAACACTGTATGAATTTCAGTATTCTGAACCATACTGAGAATGTTGTTGGGTTTTTTTTTTGGGGGGGAGGGGGAGTTTTTGCATCCTGGCATGCATGTTACATGTTGGTGACACAGTAGTAGCAAGTCCAAAGTTGATATATCTGTAAAATAAGAGAAATTTCAGTTTTTAGAAATTTGTGAACTAAATAAGGTGAAAAATTTTCTGCTGGGGAAAAAGATAAAAAGTGCTAAAATAAAATATAAGCAAAATATTTTTAATGAATAAGTTATTTAAAGGGATTTACAGTTTAGAAAAATAAACAGTGAAAACATGTGACTCTGATTTGACCCAGATTACAGAGGAGGTGGTAACTTTGGAAAATTAGGGCTTTGACTTTTTACATGTACATAGTTCAATTCATTAGCCCCTGTATGAAATAGGAAACAGAAAAGGAGGCTGTTATAACAAGATTTCAAAACCTGTACTTTAAAAGAAACAACACATATGAAAAAAATATTATCCAGATAAATAATTCTCAATTACTGGATGGCGTTAAAGAATTAAAAAAAAAAAACCCTTCAATTTGAATACACACAAACTTTGAAGTCCAATGATCATCAAATTGACAATTTAACATGGCAGTGATAAATCCTCACAAACCTCCAGAAGCAAACCTAATCCTTCCTGACAAGCAAGCATGCCACTCAAGGTATGCAGAATTCTCTCAAATAAAGACCCAGCTAAAGATAGCTTTGTAATACAAAATTGCATTACACAGATAGGAAAAAAAAATCCACATAAAAGTAAAAGTAAAGCAAAAAGGAGGTGTGCACACTGCGGATTATAGAGGATGCAGAGACTTGATTAAAGATATCACAGGAAAAAAAAACACAAAAAGAAAGTATATAAAAATTCCCAGGAATATTTTTAAGAGAAACTGATTAGAAATTCAAGAAAGGCAAAGTATAGCTACTAAAATAACAACTCAAAGTATAGTTGTCAGGTCTGCCGGAACATTCTGTGGTTCCTAATGTAGGGAATAAGCACTACTGCCAAGTCCAGCCAATAGGGAGTGATCAAAAAAATGCAAAGAAATCTCACACACAACATGTAATACAAAGTGAAAATATGTTTCTGAGGGAGAGACCAGTGATTCCCGAGGAGCACAAAAAGATGTCAAGTCTCAGCACACACCATCTTTTAAGGCTCATCAATTTGTCCTGCCCTTCTCCTTGTATGATTGGTTTCCTTTTCCTGTTTTTGTGATGATTGACAGGTTTGGTTATAGAACAGATTATAGAATGGTTCCATTAAAAGGTGAGTTTTGGCAGATCATATGTTTAAATTATCATTATAAAGATGAATAATGAAAGATAATCATAATTAGTATCAATGTTCTTGTCATTGATTTAAGTAACTTGAGGTTAATGTTATTGGAAAATGTAATGAAAAAGATACAGAAGGAGGTACCGGACGGTAATATCACACACATCAATGAGCCAAGATATGCCGTCTATGACAGAGAAGAAACCAAAAGTAAATGTGAATGGCACATTAATTCTAAAAGCAGTTCTTAGTGTAACTATCACAACTTGGATGCAGGGAGAATGGAGGGGATAAATGTGGGAGCTAAATCCTCATGCTATTGGTATGAAATCAGACACAATATCCACATTGGTAAATCAAAAATTGAGGTGTTATAGATAGAGGTATTAAACATAAGTTTAGATACATGCAAAAACTCACAATAGAAACCACTATGAACAGTTGACCTTGGAAATGGGATCAGGTTAGAGACTGCTGAATTTTATATTAACCTTTCCGAATATTTCCATTTTAACAGTTATTTACAAGACTTTTGTATATTTATATTTCCATTTTTAATGTTTTACTTATAAACTTTAATATTTCCAATTTCAAAGTTAATGAAAATAAGCATAAAGACAAACAGAAAACATGATCATTGAAATTGTGGAACTATCACAAACAAAAATAAAAATTGGAACATTAGTCGGATTGATGGTAGAAACCACATATATTTACTAAAACTGTTTCTGTGGATTTTTGTTTAATACTTTAAGAAAATAATTTAAAATAAAATCACAAATTTACTTCGATACACAAATATGTACAATCAGTTTTTTTTCATGTAAATAGTTGCAGATTTTGAAAATAACTTTAAAATCTAAATGAAAGGTGCGGGAAAAAGATATACAGGCTTTGCAGTGTAGCTCATATTTTGTGATAAATTAATGCAGAAAATGTTTTATACTTTAATCTTTACCTGCTTGCAATTTGTATTTATTATAAAAGAGAATAATTGTAAAGTAATGACTTTCAAAACTACAAAAAGTTTGGAGGAAAGAATATGCATGAAAAAGATGCATAGAAGTAGAATTAAACCTTCCTTAAAGAAAAATTATTAGGCAGCAGTAGCCTTCAGCAGTAGTAAGTTAAACTCAGCAATTTGTGAGTTCCTCACTGACTTCATTATTTGGTGGACAACATTTATACTTGTTATAAGAACACATCAATATATTGTGATATCAACCAGAAAGAAGCTTTTAAAATAAATTTTATTCTGAAATATATATCATATAGATTTTATTCAGTTCAGTAAGCATTTTTTTTTTGATGAAACTTTATCAGGATTTCTCCCAGCCTATCCGGTATAGCTGAAAGTAAGGTATTTGACACCAATTTCCTTGATAAGAGGATTTATTAGCAGAAGGCAGAGAAAAAAAAAAATAGTCACTTTCCACCACTGAGCTTTTACTTTAGAAAACCTATGTTCTTGAAATGGAAGTAAAAAAATAATGAGATAGAAAGTCTGTTTGAAGGATAAAAATGAACCAATTTAAACAACTGTATCCTTCTCTTTCCCCCATCAAAACACAGGCAAAGAGAAAGAATTCTCTCAAATATGGGAGGAGCGAGAAACGGACGCTTAGAAGGTGGAATGGAACAAATGTAACGGGAAGTTCTGCTTCTTGTCCCTTAACCCAACCAAATCCAAAGGTAAGAGACTTGAGACGCGTTTTGTGGAATTAACAATGATCACTAATTTCATACACATATTTTAGATATGGTACCATGAATAGCTATTTCATAACCTAGCTTACCCACCAAGATTGATGAACATAACTTCATTCTGGGAATCTAATCTCAGTTTTGTCATGTTTCAAAGGATGCGTGATAAATGACAGCTCTGATCATCACTGGAAGGTGCCCTGTAGTTGTTGAGTCAGCGTTCAGTGCTCCTAATACTGTACTTGTCGCTCTCTATGTGGAAAAGGTGATGACGAATTTATAGAAATTTAGAGTTAGTATAGGATCATTCAATTTTAAGTAACAAAATGAGAGTGCCTGATTTTCAAGTAGAGATTCGTATGAACATTTCTTTCTTCTATAAGCTTATTGAAAAAAAAAGAACTGACAATACTAATTTCTAACAATTTTAAGAATCCATTTGCACAAAGGATACTTTAGGAAAGCACATACTGATTTTGGAAATATTTGCTACAGAAAGACATTCAAATATGTAAACGCTACGTATCCATCAAGTGTTAAAATTCAAATATGCTAATATGTGCATTATCCCTGTTATGTTTTTTAGTTCTTAAAATGACTTCACAAAATAGGCGCCAGTATTATTTTCACTTCATATAAGAGGGAAGCTAAGTCTTACAAAGTTTCTTAATACACTTTGAGATTGGAGCTGAAGGCAGTTTCTTTTATTCTGTGGGACTTTTCTGTGTATCTTCCATGTGCTAAGCACTGAGAAACAGCAGTGAATAAAGGGTTTCTTTCTTCCCTGTCTCAAACAACTCTCAAGAACTTGAAAGACTACTACATCTGTTCTAATCATGTGAAACAGGAAAGGCAAGAGAGTAAACAGTGGGGCAGTAAGAAAGCACGAATTCAGAAAGCTTAAAAGTTAGGACAACTAATTACCTGCTTATGGTTACACCTGGTGTCTGCCTTGCTTCTCTGGCTATAAACCTCAGACCTGAAAGGTCGCTGTTCTTCCTTTTCTCTAATAATATCTAATTTAATTAAGTTCCCAGGCTCCTGCCTAGAGCTTCTGTGCTTGAGAATATTGATTCTCATTTTTTTCTTCTCATGGCTGGTCGCAGGCCCTCCCACCTACTAACGTCTCTGAAAGGTTGTATTTGAGATTAACCCACAGACTCATATTCGTTATCTCTTTTCTAAATCACAAACTTTTGCTTACTGGTGCTTTTGAGAGACTGAAACCTGACACTAAGGACAGACAGTGAAGTAAGTGTCCATTAGAGAGACAGAGCATCTAATCACAAATCGGGAGCAACTGTCATAAAGAGGTCCCCCCATGCTTTCTGACACGGCTAAGCGTTCTTGACATTGGTATGCTTGTACAGAGACTTCCAGGGACCGCCTGATTGAGCCAGTTAGGAAGGAAACATGTCAGAATCATTTTCCCATTCAGTGTGACCATTCTCCGATTACCCCATTCGATAAAAGTGTAACCACCCTTGTAAGTTCTCATATTTTTTTTCACCCAAGCAGAGATAAGCTGCTTCTCTGAACAAAATATTTGGGATTTAAAAAGTCAGCAAATGGTTTCTTTTCAAATTGAACTGATGCACAGTTGTTTCATACTAGTAAAAAAAGTATTATAGTCTTGGCCATGAGGGTCATAAGATTGCCCATATACAACGGGCAATCTGGGATGGTGGGAGTCTTGGATCCAAGGGATATATTATTTCTTCAAAAAATTTCATGTGAAAACCCTAACAGATACCACATAAGAAGATACAAATGACCTGTAATAATTTATAAAATCTTCTGAATTATAATCTGTAATTAAAGATGAGACAGAGAGAGATTTTTAAAATAACTGTCTTCCACAAAACCGTGCTTGGTGCCAAATGGCATTGATGATGCGAAGGCAAAGTAGCTGATCTAATTTAGCTACTTCAGCAGGCTTTGATCTAATATTAAACAAGGTGCTGACAGACCAGGGTAGGAACCTCAGCACAGCATTTGGCTGACTTTCTAGCGTATAAGGCAGCCAAGACCACTTTAGATCTGAGTATTTCAGAAGCAGTAGTGATATCCTTGTTTTTATGTGTGGTAGGAGGCTGGGACATTAGCCAGGTAACAATAGATCCTGCTACAGGAAAACATCTCTGAGACGCTTATCACCCCTTCAGGGGGTAGATGTGACAAAAACATGAAGTCTTATTTGTATTGTGCAGGGAGAGCAGGCATCAAGAAATCAATTGATTGCTTAAAGGTAATAAGGAAACATGCCCAGCAGCAGTTAACTCTAGATTTAACCTGGAAAGCATGGCAGCCAACAGGATACGTAATACTGTGGTTTTCATGAACGTGCAGAGTTTGGTTTCAAAAAGTAAAGTGAAATTACCAAGGTGAAAGGACATTTTAAAACAAAAAGACTATAACCACAGGGGTTGACTATTCATTGTCAAGGTGGAGGAGTCACTGCGTAAAGATCGGTTTTCTTATGAGTCAGCGGATAAGGACAGGGGAAAGGAATTGCTTGGATTCACTTTCTCCTTTGAACTTTCTTTTCTCCATCATTGGTAAAATCTTGGCTAGAGTTCACTGCGACTTAGATCAATGTCAAGGACAACTCTGAAATTAACTAAATTCAATCAACCCCCATAGGCAATTTATATTTGAGAAAAAAAGCAAGCCAAATATTAGATTAAATTAAAGATTACTTATGATTCAGCTTGGAGACCATGAACAATTTATGTTTTACTAAACATTATCATAAAACAACTTTATATCGTTATTCAGGATTACTATGTTTACCATAAAGTTGGAAATATTATTATGAAATATTAAGTTGGTGATTAGATTTTTTCTTTTTTCTCCATTTAGAATTGAGTACATATTTTGCCAGTCAGAAGTCAAAATACAAAGACAGCAGAACCTCTTTAAACTGACCACCCAAGGGACTGTATCAAACTGGTCAACATAAGGAGGTGCTCAAAGTCTAAACTACAAGAAAATTAGGTCAATTTAAGGACATGGCCAATGTGCGGAAGTGGTCAGCTATGGAGCTTCTGCTGTATATTAAAGTCAAATCACCAGAGCCGTTATTCTAATTTCAAATACTTACATGGTCCTCTTTTAATTTTTTATGCACATTAGTCTTAGCATCAGCCTTTTCTAATGTGAAAATAAAATGTTGACTTTATTTCCACGCTGTGTTAAAAATTACTTTGCACCAGGCGAACGTGTTAAAGTTATCAGAAAAGATTCACTAACTGAAAATTTCTCACTGAAATAATGTTTTCTTCGTTCCTTCTCTTTGAAGGCTGCCTTTAAGCTTTTTTCTTTTTTTTTTTTTGTAGCTTTCACTCAAATGTATCTCTCTCACGAAGTTTAGGTAGCAGCTCTTCAAAAGTTCCCATGAGGTATCCACACTCCAAGGCCCTGACATGAACGCTATGTGCTCTGTGTTCCTGCCATTCTCCTTCAGCCGACTCCTCTCACCTCTAGGGCCCCGGCCTAGCGAATGTCTGCTGTGTCCACCTGGTCATGAGGAATTAAACCATCACTGCTATGCTAAAAAAGTGGAAAGACACAATTTCTCCACTGCTCTTACTCTTCAGCCAGGCAGGCATCAGTAGCAGCTCTGAATTGTTTCCCAAGTTTGGAATTCTATAGGTAAGAAGAAAACACCAGTTGTTACATTTATATGGTTCATATAGAGAGTTGTGCCTTGCTTAACAATGGGGATTCATTCTAAGGGACACTTCATTAGATACTTCCTCACTGTGTGAACATCCATATAGCTTCCTTACACAAATAAAGATGTGTCTGTTTTCATTTGTGTGTGTATATATATTTTTTCATGTAGAAAATCAGATGTCTCAAAATCCTTACTGAATAGGAATAATTTCTCCTACTTGATTTGCACTGGTAATACCCAGTGCCATGTCTCAGGAGTCTATCACCATTAAGCTCCATTAGAATCTTAGGGGACCAATGTGGCAACATAACAACTGTCACCAACAGAAATATCATTGTGAGTGCATGACTGTATCCCCAACTTCCAGAATTAAAATATTAAACCTTGGAAACATTTTTTAGCCATGTCCTACTTTTGTGGCTAATGCCAGTCTGGGCCCATCAGATTTCAGATGAAATATTTCTGTCTTTTTCCACATTCCTTCAGTCTCTCAATAAATAGGCTTTGGAAGGATCATCCTTCCCTTTCTCCATGAGGAAATTCTATAATATTCCCCATAAAATCAAAAACCTAGTAATTTTTACTTCACTATTTCTCTTCAAATATCTTTTTTTAACATAGATTGGATTTTATTATGAGGTAAAGATCACATGAAAAATTTCCCAGTTCCAATAGAAAAAGTATCTGACTTAATTTGGAAGAATGGGAAATGTAGTATCTTTTCTTATATTTGCTGCTCCAGCTATAATTTTTATTCGACATAAAAAATCTTAACAATTATTTTGCACACTCATGAAATAAGAAGTTTCACTTTGAATTGTTATTCAATCATTCATTATAGTTTAGCTATAGTATTTTAATGATAATTTATTAAACTTCACAGTTTAGTGTAGTGCTAACTTCAGTAGAAAATTGCAGCATGAGGACCCTCCATTTGGAGGGTAAATAAATACATATATAATCCTACAGTTACAGAAAACAAACAAAAACAATATTGCTATAGAAATACTAACTGCAAAAGTAATGGGTGTTTAAAGCACTAAATTGTGTAGAATGGTCTAATCACAAAAGCATTTGAACTTAGGGTGGCCCTTGAAGGGAACAGCGGACATAAGCCAGTGTAAGGGAATTGTTTATGCTGGAGTTCTGTGAATATACTATTAATGTATGAACTAATGGAATTAGCAGACATAGCATATTTAGAGCATGGAGGAAAGTGGCTCAACTAGATTCTAATGAGAATGTTAATAACGATATCTTTTACTTTTGAAAAGCTAAAATCTAGAGGCCGATAATGTGGAACATAATAAAACATATAAAGAAATGACTGTGCTTCACTAAGCTTATACATGTGTGCTAAGAGAGAGGTTACTAAATAAATAAGCCCCTGCCTCTTAATGTGAAAAAGTCTAGAGAATCTTACAATTAATAATTTTGGACCATTTGATTATTATATGAAGAAAAATAACTAAATGTATAGTGTAAGGTGTTATCATAAACAGACATTAACTCATCAAACACACAGAGTGCCCGCTCTGTGCCAGGGTCCCAGGAAGACAGAATGGAAAAAAATAGCAACATCTCTGCCCGATAATACTTCTTTCTATTCTAATGTAGGTGGTGGGGGCAAGAAAAGAAATAATTTCATCTAATCATGAAAATTCAGGATAAAAGGGGAGCAAGGGTTTCAGAGAGGGGAGAAAGGAAGGTTTTTGAATTTGTTTCCTTTTTTCTTTGTTTGTTTTTATTATGTGGTTATTACATATGGAGCATCAATAAGTAGTTAGTTTTATATCCTTGACATTTCATTTTACACTGCTTTGTTTTTGTTTTGTTTTTATTGTGAAGGTGCAATTGCATTCTTCCAAATGCACATTTTTCTTTGTGATTATCTTTCAAAAAAATTTTAGAGTACTGTTTTTGGAAACCATGGATAAGTCAAAAACTCATGTTATTTTCAAATATGAGTTCTGCTATGGAACTGATGCAGCGTAGACAGCTCAAAATGTCAATGAAGTATTTGGGAAGGAAGTGGGGAGTGTACACACAGTACACGGATGGTCTGAGAGATTCCACTGTCGTGATTTTAATCTTGAAAATGAGCCACGTGGGTGACCTGAGACCCAGGTGGATAATGATAAGCGGAAAGCTGTAGTGGAAGCGAATCCATCTCAACCTACGCATGAATTAGGAGCAAGGACTGACGTTACCATTCCAACAGTCCAGCACCATTTGAAACAAATTGGCAAAGTAAACAAACTGGATAAATAGGTTCCACATGTATTAAAGCAGTGCCAGAAAAGAAATCATCTTGAAGCTTGCCCCTTTTTTGCTGTCACAACATAAAGACAGAGCATTTCTATACAATATTGTTACATGGGATGAAAAACAGGTTCTTTTTGCCAATGGCAAGCACTGGGCACAAAGATTACATAAAGAAAAAGTCCAGAAACATGGTCGGAAACCGAATATTCATCAAAAAGAGCTGATGGTGTCTCTTGGTGTCCAGAGCTGGTATTATCCACTACAGCTTCAGGAAGCCTGGTCAACTGATTACAGCAGATGCTACTGGGACCAATTGATGACATGATGAGGGGGCTTATAATTAATTAGTTGATAATGATCAGAAGAGACAGGTCAATCCTCTTGCAAGATCACATGTCGCAAAAAGCAACCCTGCTCAAACTACAGCAGCTGGACTTGGAAACTTTCTGTCATCCACTGTACTCACCAGATGCTGCACCAACTGACGACTGTTTCTTCCAGACATTGGACCACTTCTTGTAAGAAAAAATACTCATTACTCAATAAGGGGAAAACGCCTTTCATGATTTCATGGTCACTCGCTCCCCAAGCTTCTTCACTGTTGGCTAACTGGCTAACGCTAGCTACTGGTAAGATGGCGAAACTGTGCACTGATCCTTTAAGTACAAACTCTGCTTAATTATCCTGTTTTTCATTCAAGATACGATAAACTAAACTTCTGATTCAAAACAGACATTTGATATTTAATGACCTAGTACAATGCTCAAGAAATTCTTCACTGATCAGACTCAATTTAAGGAAAAGTCTTGAGTAAATCCAGTAATGAATAATACATACATAGAGAAAAAGAATCGTTACAAAGTCACACCAACTGCAGAAATTCTGGGGCAGGACACTACTCACAGTGTGAGCAAAAATCAAGAAAGTTAGTGTGACTGGATGGAATAAGAGAGGGATGGGGGGAGAGAGATAAATGGTAATGACTGGTAGATGTGTGATGTGTGTGTGCAGAGTCTAGTGCAAAGTGTAGTATACAGGGCCTTGTAAGTCAATGTAAAGTCTTTTGCTTTTATTGCATATGCGATAACAAGATACTGGTGGAATTAAACCAAAGAAATAACCACAGAACAGTTATTCTGGAGAATATTGATATCAGAAGGATTTTATAAAGTCAGATCATTAATTGCCTTGGCAAATGCTATTTATAGAATGTTGAGATGGGGGAACACAAGTGATGCATATGAGGAAGAACAGATGAAAGGAATGGGGGCAAGAAGAAGAGGTAACTCAAAGAGTTTAACTTACCAGAGCTCAAAAAATGGGAGAGTAATTCAAGAGAATGTGGCATAACAATAATATTTTTTTTAGTATATTTCTTTGAGTTTTAAGATACGCGTTTATTACAGCCAGTTTAAATGCAAACAAAAATCTAGAAGAGCAGAAAAATTTCTGGGTTCACGTTATTAACCTGGCCAGAGGAAATAAATTAATGGCATAAGTGGAGGTGGCAGCATTTGAAAGGAACATTGAACGTTCTTTCATAGTAGCCAGAAGAAAGAGAAATGCATTTGTGAAAATGCAGCAGCTTAGTAAACAGAGTAGCACCTGGCCGTTGCCTGATGGTTATTCTATTTCCTTAGTGAAATAGAAAAGAAAATGAATGGGAAAAGTGGTTGAAATGGAGAGAAGAAAGTGTGAAATGCATGTCTAGAAAAGGACATTGAATGGATTAGAGATGTGTACTAGGACTGCAAGGCAGTGCAGAGGTCCCTTAGAGCAGTGGTTCTCAACCTTCCTAATGCTGCGACCCTTTAATACAGTTCTTCATGTTGTGCTAACCCCCAACCATAAAATTATTTTTGATGCTACTTCATTATGGTTGGGGGTCACCACAACATGAGGAACTGTATTAAAGGGTCACGGCATTAGGAAGGTTGAGAGCCACTGCCTTAGAGAGTGATGGCCATGACTTTGAGTTGAGACCAATTTAGTGTTTCTGTCCTGCCATGCTCAGGTGCCATGAATACATGTGAGGAGAACAGAGGGCCGGACTTCTGTGCTGATCTCTGTCTCTGAAGAAAAAAGAGGACAAAGGAGTCCAGAAAACACCACGTTTGGGGAGATTGATATAATGAAAGTCACAATGAAAAAAAAAGAATATATGCATTGGAATGGTTTTAGAGAATTAGCAGGGAATCAAAGCTGGATACATCAGGAAGATGGGGATGAAAGATAAATCAGTGGGTTTTAGGACTGGTGGAGAAGGATACATTGTAATTGGAGTCCATGAAGGAGTGAGCTGGGAAATTGAATGGGAATGTTGAAGAACAGGATGCTTGATAGTGGGCGTAGGCAGGCTTTACAGTTAGGTAAGTATGGGGAATGAACAGCTGTGGTGGATCTTCTCGACTGGAGAAGTCCACATTGGGAGGAATTATCTGCATTGTAAGGGAAAATTAAACACGAGAGGCTTAATTCTACCTTTTTAAAATAGGGGAAGAGACTGAGACAAGGCAAAGAAAGGGTCTTTCAGGGGGATGGCAGGAAAGTACGGCTGCTGGATTAAGACGTCTGCAGGGCCCATAGACACATCACGGGAGCACAGTGATCAGAACGCAACAATTCTTTTCCCCCAAAGAGAAAAGCATGTGGGTGTGAGGTGACCTAGGGAATCAGTGACCAATAAAAAAAGGACGATGGTGCCTGGAGGCGCAGACAGAAAAATAAAAGAGAGCAAACAATTTCAAACACAGAGAAAGAGGATGTTCATACCTGTACACAGCTGCTGAGCCTCCGTCTCTCCATTCTCAGAGAGGGACTCAATTCCAACTCTCCTTGGAAGTGCTCTAAGCCTTCGCTTTGTTCTTAAATAAAATTTCTCTTTGTTATACTAAAGCCTGTGGGAAGTTACTTTGGCTTTCCATTCACGAAGCCTGTGCTGCTTCAGTTTCACTTTCCTTTTCTACCCAGTATCACTTCCTATTCTTCCCAGCCAGCCAAACGTTCTGGTTCTGCCGAGTAACTGAACAGGACAAACTGGCTTCAGGGAACCAAGATCCCCATCTGCAGCACATACTGATCCCCCATCACTTTTCTTAGAGATTTTATTTTAGAAAACTTACATTTGTAATTTTTTTTTCTCTGTATCTTTGAAATGTAAGTAAATCTTTTTGAAAACTATCAGCCCCTTGTCAGATTTAGGATCCAGGAATATCTGTATCAAGAAAATGAGCCATCTCTTTGAAATGTGAGGGGTACTGACTGGGAGCCTGATTTCTGCCAGTGGTTTGCTCCCAGATTTAAAGACACTTGTTTTTTGTGTGTGTATGCATAAAGCTAATTAATTAAACACAGATGGTGACTCCAATTATCAGGTGAATCTAGGATAAACCACATGTGATACATGGTGCTGTCAAGTTCTTTACTTGAGGGCTAGTTACTGTTTTCCTTGAAAACGTGTGTAATGAGTTATATTTGCTTGACTGTATACAAGAGTGAGATTTCTTTCTGTCTCTGCACAATCTTAGGGGATTGTGTGTGATGTTCATCACATTCTGGTTGAATGTTTATTCAATAATAAAACTATATTTATTCTTTTCCAGTATCTATAGAGAGAGGTTTCTTGGGATGGTAGAAAATTTAATTTCTAATTACATTTCTACAGCAGCATGAATATTGAAATCAGGGAGAGTCATGACAGTGAGCTGTGATCCACGTCTTCCAGGAATGAGGAAAAACCTGAGTCTATAGGTGAGTGTACCAGAAAGACCAGGGAAGAAAACAGATCTGAGACCTGGATTCCAAAGGTATATTGCAAAGATGTATAACAGAACTAAAATGTGATAGTGAAATGATTATTTTTATGATCGTTATATTAAAAATATTTAAGATTCACTGCCTGTAGCTTTTACTGCACAGCGTGGGATCGTTAAAAATGCAGAGTTGCATGTTAAGATAAAAAAAAAAGTCAGAAAGATTTCCTAAAACAAAGAATTAAATTTCAATAAAGCAACAATTGAAGAAATATCACCAGCTCATATGTAATGATTGCCAAAGGAGTTGTACAGAGAATTTGCACAGTAATTTCAGAAAAACAAGAGACTGTAGATGAAATGAGTTGTAAATATATTTTTAATTAATATGTATGGAGTAGTGTCTGCGTCAAATCAAAAGCATCATTTCTAAATTAGCTTTCAAGTAGTACCGAGGATGGGACATAAACCTTCTGGGGCTGGTAGGGCTAATTATCACAATACCAAAGAGTAAGAAGCACCTCCTGTAATCTAGCCTTCAGGCATCTGACTTAAACCATCCCAGATAGAAGAGAGTGTCTGAGTTTGAAACCCTTTCTTGGGAAACATATTTGTAATAATTTCTGTTTAAAAACTTTCCTACTTTCTTTAGTTTTCAACCTAACCTCATTCTCTATCAATTGCTTTGTTATATCTGTAGGCTGTCAAACGATAAAGATTAGATACAATGCTTTTTCCTAGTTATTTGCTTCTCTAGTCTGTAAATTTCTTTTTTCTTATATGATTGATGTCGGATAGATCTAGATCTAGTACTCAAATAAAGCTATTTATTCATGTATCTATTTCTGAACTAAAATAAAATCTGAAGGCTTTCCTCCATTGGCTGACCAAATGGACCTCCTCTTGGACAAGGGGATACCTTAAAACTAAATTGCTAGCCAAGAGAAAAGAGGTCAGACATATCCATTACAACTCATTAATAGGCTGTGCATGGGAAAGAGGCCATTCTTAATAAAGTAATTTAAGGAGGTTTATTCTGAGACAAATTTGAGGACCATGACCTGGAGCCCCACCCAAGAAGCCTTGAGCAAGTGGACTCAAGTTGGTGGGGTTATACTTTGTTTTTATGCATTTTAGGGAGACAGGAATTACAGGTGAGTTCATAAATCTATATGTGAAAAACACGCATTGGTTTGGCTCAAAAAGGTTGGATATAAGGAAGTGGGGGAGCTTACAGGTTATAGGTGGGTTTAAAGATTCTTTAGCTGATAATCAGCTGAGTTAGGCTTTGTCTAAAAGACCCAGAGTCCTTGAAAAGAAATGCTTAAGACAAAAGGTATGTTAATTAGAGACAAGGTATCAGACATGATCAAGTGGTTTGTCATGTAAATTGAAGACCTGCCTTAAGCCTGTTAGTGAATCACAAAGGGCATCTCTAAAAGAGGGAAGGGGATCTAAAAAGTCTGATCTCCTTTCTCATGGCTAGCAACCCAGTTTTAAGGATCCTCTTGGCCAACAGGGGGTCCAGTCAGTCAGCCATTTAGGGGGAGCTGTAAGATTCTATTTTAGTTCACAAAGTTATGCAAGACAAACCTCCAGGTCCTCAACATACACAACAAACCACTTAAATCCAGGCATTTGTCCTATAGTTTGTCCCTGATTAATAGAGCTTTATCTTAACTCACGTAGTCCTTTGTGATGATTCCTGATCTTTTAGACAGAACCTACATTTTGCACCTGTCAACTAAAGAATTTTTAAACCCACCAAGAGCCTGTAAGCCCCTGGTTTGAGATGTCCCACTTTTTTTGGCCAAACCAATGCATACCTTCCCTGTTTTGATTTATGGCTTCACCTGTAATTCCTGTCTCCCTAAAATGTATAAAGCCAAATTATAATCAAGCCACAGTAAGTTCACTTGTTTCACATTTCCTGGAGGTGGCTTGGGTGGCGGTCCTCAAATTTGACTCAGAATAAATCTCTGTCAATTATTTTACAAAGTATGGCTTTTTAGGTAGGTTGTTAGGAATTGTTTTCCTGGGGTAGGATGAAAAGAGGGGTTCCCAGGCCTCCATCTGGGTGCCACCTATCTTAATTTTGTCCCAAGTGTTTGCTCAGCAAACACTTGAGCAAAGTGTTTTTGGGGAGGAGAGAATGGCCTACCAATCAGCCAGTCAGATCTTACCATGCCAACTTCAAAAGGATTTACAAGACTCTATAGCCTAACAACAGGCCACAATACAGTCTTGAAGGTGACTTAGAGCAGCCTCAAGACTAATTATCATATCATTAGCTTAAATGGGCATTGTGCTCCACCCCACCAATGAGCTTTCAGAGAAGCTCATGGGAGGTTTAGATGTGCAGTAAGATGCTGATTCTAAGATGACCTCTGAACCATAAGATAGGCATTACTCAGCTGGTATAAAAGAGAACAGCCAGCCCTTATCTTTGCGTCTGCACATTTCTGATGGCAATGGGGTCTGTTCGCTGTCTATGGTGCACATATCTTGCTTTGTAAACTTTCTTTTTTTATAACCTACCTTTTTTTTTCTTCAATAAACTTTGTTTCATGCTCACCTTACTTTGGGGTGTCTGGTCATTTTTTTGACAGAGTGCTCCAATGACTGAGGACTTAGGCAACCGGGCTAAAACCCCATTTTATAATGCAAGTAGCTGCCTTGAAAGGTGACCACATCTTTTTCTTTGACATGTTCATTCATTTATTTATACCATACGTATTTATTGCTACATAACAAATTGCCTCAAATTTAGAAGTTAAAAACAGCGTATTTATTATCTCATAGTTTTAGTGGGTCAGGAATCTAGGAGCAGCTTTGCTGGATGATTCTGACTCAAGCTCTCTCAAGAGGCTCAGTCAAGGCTAAAATTGCAGTCATCTCAAGGCTTAGCTAGAAGTTGTTCTGCTTCATACTCACTGTTATCTGTTAGCAGGCCTTAGAATACAGCAGTTTTAAGAATGCATAGAGTTGCCTCATGATATGCAACTGGTTGTTTTCAGACTGGTATAATTCAAAACAAAGCGAGAAAGAACACCCAAAGCAACAACCACAATCTTATGTATAACCTAATATTAGAGGATGAAAGCCCTTTATTTCTGAAATATTCTCATTCTTTAAAAAAAATCATAGCCAGGCATGGTAGCTCATGCCTGCAGTCCTAGCACTTTAGGAGGCCAAGTTGGGTGGATTGTGTGAGCTCCAGAGTTTGAGACCAGCCTGAGCAAGTCCAAACCCCAACTATACTAAAAATAGAAAACCTAGCTGGGCATTGTGGCAGGTGCCTGTAGTCCCAGCTACTTGGGAAGCTGAGGCAAGAAGATCTCTTGAGCCAAAGAGTTTGAGGTGGCATTGAGCTGTGATATCATGCACTCTACCCAGGGTGACAGAGTGAAATTCTGTCTCAAAAAAAAAAAAAAAAAAAAAAAGAAATAAAGTAAAAGAAAGAAAGAAAGAAAATAAAAGAAGGTAAAAGAATCAAAAGTCTTATCCTACTCATGAAGGTGGATGTCACTGGAGGCCACAGTAACACAAGTATTGTTCTATGAATGCCTGTCACATGTACCCAGGTGACATGATAGAATGAAAAGGCAATGAATGGGCTTTGAGTTAGACAGACTCACATCCATGCTTTCCATGACTCCTTATGCCATCAACTTAATCTTCAGGAACTAGAGTTTTCTCATCTATAAAATGATAAGAATCATTGTGACCTCACTGTGTCATTGTATGTATTAAAATCACTTCACGAACATCATGAATGCGTGTGTGTTCTTGAAGTATACTTTTTGGGGTAGTAGGTTTTTAATAAATTTAAGAGTTCAGACAGAAAAAAATCTAGATTATTCTAGATTAATAGAATTCATCATAGTAAATTATTCAGTAAAGATAAGCAATTACTGAAAGTATGACAAATGATATGCCTTTACAGGACACGGAAGAGATAGTGAAAAATCACACAGAAAGGTGGAACAAAAGATAAGATTTGGGAAACTGAAAGTATATGCTTTGCTCTAATCTTTCAATAGTTGAACATTTCCAAGGAGTAGACCCGGAGACCCAAGGAAAGCATTGCCTCCTAAAAGTTACACTTTTAGTTACTCTCAGGGTTTTCAGGGATATCAGTAAAAGGATTCATAAAGGTTTCCTTTCATCTTTATGCCAGTGTTCGAGATTTTGCATTCAGCCAGGCTTCCTCAGCATTGCATTACTCCTTTGGGAGCCTGAAATTGGCTATAGGTAGCTGGATGGTGGGAAATTGAGAGGAGAAGGGAGGAAGGTGTAAAAAAAAATTCTAAGGTACAGTTCATGCATAAAATTGGTCGTATAATTGTTGGCATTGAAAATCAAAATATTTATTAGTTATTTTAAAATTGCAGCCAGTTCTGGAAAAGATTGTGATGAGAGAAAGAGAATTTGATACTTCTCTTTACTTTTATACTGATACTTCCCTTTATTTTTCTCTAAGTATTATGTTGTTATTTTTGTCTCCCATGAACAAATCAGTTAGTTAAAAAAATAGAAAGTGATTATAGTATAACTTTCGTTTTTCATATTTTAAAATGTATAAGCTAAATAGAATAATTTTTTTTAAAGTTTATTGGGAAAAAGGTAGTAAATGAATTATACTACCAGTTGTTAGGACAACTTTTAATGATAGATCATTTCATTCATGAAAAAATAGTTTTGAAAATTTGTCTTACAAATTTTAAAACCAACTTACCCTGAATAATATAAGAAGGGAATTGAATGCCTTTAATTTGGGTGATTGTTTTTACCGGGTCTACTCAACTGTATTTATTTATTTCTTCACAGAGAAATGAACCCAACCCAGTCATCATTTTCTCTATAACCCACTTATTTCTATGCAAAATCCAATTTTTTGAATGACTACACTAGTAGAATTAGATAAATTTTTGGAATAAAATTTCTGAAACTCTGAGTTGTCATTAAATAGTAAATGTTTTCAATAGA
Organism: Galagoides demidoff; assembly: GCA_963574575.1. Classification (NCBI taxonomy): domain Eukaryota; kingdom Metazoa; phylum Chordata; class Mammalia; order Primates; family Galagidae; genus Galagoides; species Galagoides demidoff. The sequence continues at coordinate 22,387 of CAUYQV010071218.1, read as the reverse complement.
ATCTAGACTTACAAAATGAATGAACATAACAATGATTATACCGTAATCTTATCATAGACCTATGTATACAGAAATCAGGCCAAAACTAGGTCTGCTCCTTAATAGTGTGATCTGATCAGAATACTTATTTACCTCTGGTAAGCTTTAGTTCTTGATATCAAGAGTAAGTAATAGTACAAAATCCTTAGAATTGCTGTAAATATTAAATGTGACACTACATGAATTATCCCAAATCAGTGGCCCAATACCTAGTAAATGGGGTAGATGACAAAACTAAGACTTGTTATCTTATTGTTATTGTTATTATCAAAAAAATTAAACCTTGCAACAGTTAGTATATTTTCACATGAATATGAAAAAATATTTGTGTTGCTTAATAAAATTTATGGAAATGATGGAACTATTTCCACAATGTTTCAGCATTGAATGATTAAGACTTTCAATAAGTATGTATAGTGAAAAACAGAAGATGAATTGGTATATTCCTTATATGATTGAGAGGACCGAGATGACTTTGATGTTTTCTGTATTGGGAGGTTATTGATTACTGATATAGATTATTTACTCGATACCAGCCTATTCACATTATTTCTTTCTTCTTGGGTTAATTATAACATATTATGCCTTCCATCTAGCTTATCATATTTGTCAGCATAGTGGTGCACTGTGTAGCTTTTGATCCTTTATATCTCTATGGGATCCACAGAGATATTTCTAATTTTATATCTAACGTCAATTTGTTTTTATATTTCAAGTACATTTCTTATAGATAAGATGTAGTTATGTCATGTTTTTAATCTACTTTGACAATATGTCTTTTTTTATTTTTTTATTTTTTTGCACAGGGCCAGGTTTGAATCGGCCACCTCTGGTATATGGGCCAGTGACCTACTCCTGGAGCCACAGGTGCCACCCTGACAATACATCTTTTAATTGGCATAGTTAGACTTTTGTTGTGCAAAGTACTTACTAATATGGTTGGATAGATATTAATACCTATCATATTTGTTATCATTTTCAAATTTATTTCTTTATTCCATCTTCCTTTTTTTCTTCCACTCCTTTATTGCCTTTTTTTGTTTTAGTTAGGAATTTTATATGATTTCTTTTCTCTCCTTTCTTAGTATATTAGTTACATTTCTTTTTACTGTTTTTAGTGGTACCTTAATGTTTGCAATATGCATTACAACTAAGTCACACCCACTTTCAAATAATACTATATCACTCCTTGGGTAGTATGGGTACCTTATAATTACAAAATGATCCTAATTTCCCCCTTCTGTCCCTTAAATTATTGCTGCCATTCATTTCATGTATACATAAGCATATATGGGTATATAAGCAGACATCACTCAATACACTGATTTTAATGAATGACACTAAAACCATAATTCACAAAAGAAAAAGTTGACAAATCAAAAATCTAAAAACTTGCTCTGCAAAATATACTATTGAGAGGATAGAGAGATAAGCTAGAGACTGGGAGAAATATTTTCTAACCCCATATTTAACAAAAGACTTATGTCTAGAATATATGAAGAGCTGTCAAACTTGTAAGAGATAAATAAGTATATAAATAAATAAACAAGGTAGTTATAAGATGGACAAAGGACATGAAAAGATATTTCACTAAACATGAATAAGAAAAAGCAAATGAAAAGATTTTCAAAATCATTACTCATTAAGGAAATGCAAATTAAAACCATGAAGAGATACACCCATTAGAATGGCTAAAATTAAAAAAAAAATGGTTATAATGTCAAATATTGGCAGGGTTGAAGAAATACTGGATCTCATAAATTGTGGAGATGTAAAATGATACAAACACACTAGGAAATTATTTGTCAGTTTCTTTTCTTTTCCCCTTGCCTGTCCTTCCTTCCTTCCTTCCTTCCTTCCTTCCTTTCTTCCTTTCTTCCTTCCTTCCTTTCTTTCTTTCCTTTCTTTCCTTTCTTTTCTTCTTCCTTTTTTCTTTCTGTTTGAGACAGAGTCTCACTTGTCGCCCAGGCTAGAGTTCCATGACCTCAGCCTACCTCACAGCAGCCTCAAACTTCTGGACTCCAGTGATCTCCCTACATCTTCCTCCTAAGTAGCTGGGTCTGCAGGCACCTGTCATGACACTCAACTATTTTTCTTTCTATTTTTAGTAGAGAGAAGGTTTTGCCCTTGTTTAGGTTAGTCATGAACTCCTGAGCTCAAAGGATCCTCCCACCTCAGCTTCCTAGAGTCCTAAAATTATAGGCATGAGCCACCGTGCCCAAGCATGTTTGTCAGTGTCCTTAAAAATCTAACTTGCACCACCAGACTTATAACTCAGCAATTGTACTCTTGGGCATTTATCCCCAGAACAGAAATCTTTTATCCACAATTGTTTATAGCTGATTCATTTGTAACAGCCAGAATTTGGAAACAACAAAAATATCCCTTATGAGGCAAATAAACGAGTGGTGGTACATAATACCTTGAAAAACTATTCAGCAATAAAAAGGAATGAAATGTTGGTACAGGCAACAACTTGATTATATGGCAAAGCCATATAGGGAGGGTAAAAAAAAATCCCTAAATCTTACACACTATGATTCCATTGACATGACATTCTTCAAATGACAAAATTGTAAGGATGAGAAACAGACTAATGGTTTTCAGGAATTAAGGAGAGTGAGTGTGAGTATATGACAAATAAAGATCTTTGCAAATAAATATCTGTGCATCTTTTCAGGTAGTGGTTACATGAATCTGTACATATGCTGAAATGACTTAAAACCATTCCTATACCTTGTACCAATGTCAGCTTTTTCGTTTTGGTATACTTCTAATTATAGAAGATATAATCATCAGTGGAACCTGGGGGAAGGATACATAGATTTCTATGAATCTATGTTTTTGAAAATATCCTCAAGTGGGTGAAAAACGTAAGCACCTTTAATTCCTCAACTCCTTCATCAACTTTGCCAAATTATTTGAGAAGTCTCCCTAAAATGTGTCCAAATAATGAAAGTCACTCTTCAACTACGGTTTATCACACACACACAATTTAGGAACTATAATAAATGTCATGTGGATTTTGTATAGTGAATTGTGCTACTGTAGTATATTATATGATATTCAAAATGCACTTGAGTAGGTTTGTTCTTTTTTTTTTTTTTTGACAGAGTCTTGCTGTGTAACCTTGACTAGAGTGCTGTGGCATCATCATACCTCACAGAAACCTCAAATTCCTGAGCTCATGTGATCCTCTTGCCTTAGCCTCTAGAGTAGCTGGGACTATAGGCATCTGCCACACACCTGCTAGTTTTTCTATTTTTAGTATAGATGGTCTCACTCTTGCTCAAGCTGGTCTTGAACTCCTTAGGCAATACACCCAACTTGACCTCCCAGAGTGCTAGGTTTATAGGTGTGAACCACCAGGCCCAGCCCTCATCAACATTTTCAGAATAATTTTATTATCTCTGTTTTATATATAACTGAAAAAAATCCAACATACAACAAACATTTTCCTATATCAAAGAATAGATACTGTATATCACATCTAGAAGGTATAATCAAATTTGTTTTACTCCAAAGCCTGTTATTTCCAACATAGTAAACCACAGACAATTTTCTGTTCTACCCTCTATAAATCAGTCATTTACTATTATGTAAAAATGATAATTTTAGCATAATTTCTTGAAAAAAGTAAGTCATAAATCTTAAATCAGAAACCTTTTTCAACTCCATGTCTTGCTTTTGTGCCAAAAAGTAGTTTGTCCGACTTTCAGTGATCTTTCCAGGAACTTTGGCCCTGTGATGACAGTATTCAGGACTGATTTCTTCTCTCTCCTAGAAGGTGCTGGTCATGACACTTGTGTCATTGGACCACATTAACAGAGGAATCCAATCTTGCCCTAGCCAACCCCCTACAGAGAGACTGAAATCCCATTTCAGTCCCGGAGCAGATGGCATTTCTCACTCAGGCGAATGCCCAAATAAAGACGAACTTTGCCCAATGTGCCCTGGCTCTATTTTCTCTGGAAGGATCAAAACAATTTCTTAACATTTATCTTGCTGCCGTCAGTAAAGTTTTCCAAGTACACATTCCAGCAGTTATCTAAAAATCCTATGCCAATGGCTATTGGTTTGGGGGAAAAAAATTACTGACATTCATTTAGAAATTTAGACCAATATCCTTCCCTACATAAGAGATGTTTGCCTTTGTTGCTGACTGCTCGAAACAGATATCCAGTTTAGGGTATCTGATCATTGACTTAGTATAAATTTCATGGGTTTAAGCTGTTTCTTTCTCATTCCAGGTCCTTTCAAACTCCTCCTCCTATCACTTTTTCTACTGTTCTCTACAGAATTTCCCTTCCATGGGAAAAAATTTCTCATGTACTTTTAGCATTCTGAACATTCTCCAGCAATCTCTTGCCTTTAACTGCAGTCAGATTTCCTCGAAGATTATTGTATGTATACATTCTTCTTGAGTGCTCACTCTCCTATTCTCTATTTAGTGCAGAAATAATAAGTGGGCATTGAGTTTCCCATATTTCTCTACCACCACCTTAACCCCATATGAGTGTCTTTCATATTTAAAAGCTCATGGCATCTGGCCAGCTGATTTTGTATCACTTTTCAAACTTATCATCTCCCTAACTTATAATTTATTCCCTTTAAAATGATTAAACTGATGATTAGGATATTCTCCAGCCTCCATCCACATAATTTCACTATATGTATATATGGTTCATGTATAACCCTTACAGAATTTTATCTCCTTTCACGTAGCTTTTTAACTCTACTTTCTTTATACCACTAATCACAATTACTGTGAACAACTTTTGAGCACATGTTGTATCTTTCAAATTAACTCTCACACCTTTCTAGAAAAATTTCCTATCTTATTAATATTTTCAGTCTCTTGTATACTTTTTTCTTTTCATCCAATCAAGTGTTTCTTGGATATAGTAACATTACTTACCAACCAACCTTATTCTCATAGTTTTTTCCTCAATCCATTCACTAGTTCATTTCCTCAACAATTTTGGCCTTTGTCTTTTCCTTGTACCAGTCCAATAAATACAGTATGGGTAGTCCATTCATATGTTCATATACGTATACTCGATTTTTTATATGGGTCCCTTAATACCGGGGCAGAATCATTCAAATTAGCTCCATTCATACTTATGGACTCCAGGCTCAACAAGATTTCATTACCAATTGGAGATCTTTGTACATGTCAGGGGCCAACTTCCTTCCACATTCCTATTACAGTTCTCTCGTAGCTTCACTGATGACCTTATCTTCCCACCCTATCATTTTCTCATTAATATACACAGAGACCAGACTGCCTCTTACCTAACTCCTTCAGATTTCAGTAGGATATCTAATTCTTCCCTGCTACACTGAGTATAAATATGTCCATATATAATCTGGTTTACAATTGCTCTCATCTCCTTTGAGAGTTTGATGCATCAATATTTCCTCATCTTTCTGTATCTTCTGCTTCCCCTTTCTTTCCTTTCAGAATATGTTTGCAAATTCATTCCTCCTGACTTTCACATGCTAAGTTTAGTGCCACATATTTATTTATATATGATTTTAACTAGTCTTTTCATGTGCTTCTTTCCTTCCAAACTCTCATCCAAGCTCTTCAAAAAGGATACTCTGCTGTAATTTTCTACAAATTCTCTCTCCATTTTCAAATCTAAACACTTACTTTTTATTTATTTCTCCACCTCTTTATGGAGTTATCATTGCAAAAGTCATTAATGGCTTCCTGTAGATGAAAATTTTATTTGATCCTACTCAACTCCAGCATTAATGTAAACTTCTAGAGCCACTTTTCTTTTGGTTTCCATGGCATCTACTCTTTCTCCATTTCCTTTACAGTTTCCCCATCTTTTTCTTATCCCTTAAACATTGGTTTTATATTAGAGTCTCCTCTTCTGCTCTTTTCTACAGTAAAATTCTCCCGAATGATCTCATTCTTCTTGCATTCTTTGAATTACCACCCATATGCTAATAACACGTTTCAGTTTTTTTTCCACTAGAAATTTTCCCTGAAATGCATTTAATATATTTATCAAAAATATATATAACCATAAAGTATGTTGCAGTGGATAAGAGAATGCTTTGGGGATTAAACTACCTCGCTTTAATTCTAACCTTTGCCATTTATAATTGAGTGTGGCTGAACAAGTCACTTATCTGTGTCTGAATATCCTCACTGGTAAAATGTGAGTTAATACACTACTTTAGTAATAGTACTAAGAGCATAAATATTTCAGTCCATGTATAAGACTTAAAACAGGGCCTTTCATATTAATCCTTCCATAACTGTTAGCTTTTGCTAATGATTTTAGGAGAAAAGTTGACTATTTGGAATTTTAAATCTATTTACTGTAGGTGTGTTATGCAGACAGTGATTTATTACAAGGGAGTCAGTGTTTACAAATGTTTGAAAGGGGAATTCCCATAAAGGCCTCAAAATGAGTATTCTCAGAACAATAAAGTATGACTTATTAGAGGAGTGACTTCCCTGAGGCCACTACTGACGCTGGGTAAGAATCAAGCACATAGAAAAGCCACCACTGAAACCACCTTCTAAAACCTAAGAAACTTGACCATGGGCGCGCTCATAGCGACAGCCTCAGGATTAGAAAGGAAGATACAGAAGATGCCGCTGTACACCTGCTGCAGCCACGGCTGCTTCTGGACGCACAGTAAAGGTGGAAAATAGGCTATGAAAATCTATTTCAGAGAAACCTCACAATTTCCACCACTGTTTATTTGTAGAAATGGACAAACAGGACAGGAAAATTGCTTTCATGTATGCCTTTTAAATCTTATGCAAGTGCATCTTCTTGGTAAGATCTAATTCCCACCCTGAACTCTATCCTCCAAGGGATTTTAGAGATGCTCCCTTTAGCTTTCCAATCACTCTAATAGAAAGACCATGGAATGGGATGGGATAAACAAATCTACAGTTATCCTCGCTTCATGTTCTTAGTCTGCTCAGTTGCCATAACAAAATACCACGGACCGATTAATCTACACACAGAAATTTACTTTGTTCTGGAAGTTGTGAAGTTCAAGGATACAGGGTTGATGTGTTTGATTGCCTGCTGTGGGCTTTCTTCCTGGCTGGCAGATGTCAGTGTTCTCGCTGTGTACTCACATAACCCTTTCCTGGGTGTGTGTTAGTAGAGAGAGAATGAGGAAGCAAGCTCTGTGGTGTCTGTTCTTATAAAGACACTCATCCCAGCATGAGGGCCTCACACTTCATGATCTCACCTAAACCTAATGACATCCTCAAGGCCCTATCATCAAATACCATCATATTTGGGATGATGGCTTCAACATACGAATTTTGAAGGCACAACTGAGTTTATAGCAGAGAGCCATCTCCATTTGGATGTCCCATACATACCTCAGAGTCATCCTGTTCATAATCTTGACAAGGAATTGAGCATGCTTTCTCCCATGATATCCAGCATCCATTAAAAAACGTACAAGAAAAAGAGTGATATAACAACAACAACAACAAAAAAGAAATGAAACCAAGATGAAAATGCAATGAAAAGAGACTCAGAGGTGCCCAATATTAGCATTAATATTTTAAAACATAGTATAACTTTAAAACAGAGACTTTGATAAAAAAACTAGAAACTTTTCAAAATATATTTTAGAATTGGAGGACATAGTGTTTGAAATTAAGAATTCATTGGACTCATTTTACTGAGCTGCAAGCAGGATTAGTAAATTTAGTGAAGAGTCAAGAGAATATATCCAATTTAATGAAATGAGAAAATAAAGAATAGAAAACAGAATAGAGAATAAAAGAAACGTAAGATGTAATTTAAAAAGTAACATACTTGTGAACATAATAGGAGAAAGGGGAAGAATAAACATTAACATTTGCAGGGAAAATGAATGAGAGATTTCCAAAATTGATGAAGAGCACCAACAAATGCATGAGGTGCAGTGAACTGAAAGTGAGATAAGTGGAAACGAAACCCCGTCTGGACCCATCACACTCAAACAGTGATGACAGACAGGGTAGGGTTATACAGCACTCTCCCTGGGCGAAGGGCTCAACTACAACTTGAACTTTACTTGACAAACACAAACTAGGTAAGCTCATCATTTGCACCCTCTTAGTAATCTGAGCTAAATTAAAGAAAAAGACAGAGAAGGTTAAAAGCAGTCGAAAGATAGTGCAATAGTTCAAAGAGGATTGCTGGGTCAGTCTCAACAGAAACCTAAAACAAGCAAATGAGTGAACAAAAAAACAAACAAAAATGATGGAAAGTAGAATGAAAAATTGCCAATATTAAAACCTAAACTAGTGAAAATATCTTCTGGAAAAGAAGAAGTAAAGACTGGTTCAAGAAGCAGGATCAGAGAATTTGGTCTTACAAATCTGCTCTACACTAGATACTAAAGGCTGTTTGGGAGACTGAAACAAAACGCTATCAGGTAGAAGCATCATTCTATAAGAACAGATGGAAAGCATTGATGGAGTTAAAATTAGAGTAAATATAGATTAATTATGATTGCAACAGTCTAAAAATTAATAAAGTCATAAAAGGATTATAAATATGTATCAGAAATATAGATGACAACACTTACATGAAGGGTGGGGGAATTATTTACATTGAATTTAGATAATAGCCAGTGTCTAGCAGTGTTTAGTAAGTAGAAAAGAATGAGATAGCTTATAGTAAGTCATTCTATATTTACCACTAAAATAAGAACAAAAAAAGCATAAATGAAATTTAAAATAGAGGAGAAAATAAAATAAAAATATTGAACAATCTAAAAGAAGTTTTAAAAAGCAAGAATAAAATGTCAGGGAACAAATTAAAGAAATAGGAAATAAATAGTTTAAAATGCTCTATTTACCCCTAATACAGCAGAAATTATAGTAAATATAATGAGATGAGATGCTAAGGAAAGGAAAATACTATCAAGAGCTTAACAAAAAAGGAAACTGGTGAATATGTTTATAAGATATATCTTTGCAAAATCACAACAAATGTTGAACGAGAAAGATTTGAAAGGGTCTACAAAGGGCTCATAAAGTGTGATTAAACAAATTAAATATACTTAAGAGATAAGGACTAGTAGTAACAACTATTGCATTTAGCAAAAGGGAAGCAGGAAAGTTTTGCTAAAAGAGAAAAGAGATGCAGGTCATTGGATATACAGGACAAGAGATGTATGGATTCTAGAAAAAACAAGACAGGATTTAGATTTAGAGTACAAGTAGAGAGATTAACTTTTCATCCCAGGAGGAATATTTGATTGACATCTATTATCACCAGGAAACGTGAGGCAGTTTGTCAGTTGAGTGATTTGCTCCAGACACAATCAGCTGCTTGAGTGGAGGCATGAAATAGACAGAATACTGTCTGTAATCCGAGTGGGAATTTTCCTAGGTGAGTGTAGCAGAGAAAGAGACAATAGGATCAAGGTATTTGCAAGTGAATGATTATAGCTCTGAGCCATGGTCTCTTAGCTGGAAAATAGAGACTTACGACTATCATTCAAGGTAAGAGTGGCTAGAAAGCGAGGCTCTTAACCAATATATTACACATATTACGATAAATGGGAACAGAGAAGAACAACATACGTTGATTGAATCAAATGGTGAGAGTCTGTATCAACACACATTATTGAGTGTTACTCATTTCCTTATCAACAAAAATAATTCTCGAGTAAAAATATTGCCTTGAATAATGTTTAGAAATAAGTCCAGCTGCTGAAATTCACCTCAATCTTCAAGGGATAAGTGGAGAATGTCAATATTTGAAGTTTTTGAGTCAAACAGAATCTATGAACTTTATTTTTAAGTACTAAATAAATGTATGGCTCTTAAAATATATGGATTAACACTAGTCTTAAAGATTTCCAGCATTCAATAAATGTTCAATAAAGAAGCACTAAAAATGCCTAAATTAGAGCTATCTTATGCCCTCTCACATAAAAATTAAATACTTGAATTTGCTAACATGATGGGGTTGGCCATATTTTTATTTATTTTTTATCAGTCTTGGTTTGGAAACCATTGAAAGTTGTGATTTTAGCCTTAATTGTGTTTTTTATATTTATAAAAAACATTATTTATATTCCTTTCCTCTAGTGTTACTAAAATATATTTCTCAGATGAAGAATGAGAGGTAAGTACTGTACATGAGGTATATGACATAAATATTATATATATTTGCACATTATTAAAGGCAGAAAAATTAGAAAGAAAGGAAGGTGCTCCTGTCCTGAGGCTATCTAAACCTCCTGCTCACCTCCTGAGAGGTGTCTCTTAGTTAAAGATGTTATTTTCTAAACAAATAATCCAAAAGCATAATAAGGTAGTAAGTATGGCTTTGTTTAGGGGCTAACTTACTAAAAAAGAAAAGATAAACTAAATTTCTGGAATTGATTTTTCTGTTTTAGTTGTGGTTTTACATTTAAAAGATATCTAATAGAAGAAAAGAAAATTTGGTTTATCTTTTAGAGAATGTTTTGAAATAATGTGCTACGTCACAATAAATGAAGTTTGTACCTTGATAGAAAAAAAAAAGTGAAGATGATCCCCTATTTAAAGCACAGGACAGCAGGGAAGCTGGAGATTGATTACGATAATCAATAATAAAAATGCAACCCCAGACTCTGGTTTGTATCTAGGCCCCAGTACATACTAGTTGTATGAATTTGTCAATTTGCTTCATTTCTGTAAACTTTAGTTTGCTAATCTCTAATTTGGAGATAATTACAGTCATTCCTCATAATTGGTCTGACATTTAAATAAAATATTTCAAATCAACTATTTATATGCATTGCTTAATTCCTGGTGAGAATACTACAAAAGAAAGATATCTTCGTGATTACCATATTAGGATTATATGAATAGAGTTCATGTCTAAGTTAACTAAGTTATGAACACAAAGGAAAGATTCTGGAAGGGAATAAAAAGTGCCACTCCCGTGAGTATACAAACGACAGGAAAGCAAAACAGCTTTACTGTGGAAGAAAGCTTTAGTGGTCTGTACAGAACAGAAGATTAAACCAGCCAACATATGTATATATATTTAGAGACAGAGTCTCACTTTGTTGCCCTCAGTAGAGTGCTATAGTGTCACAGCTCACAGCAACCTCCAGCTCTTGGGCTTAGGCAATTCTTTTGCCTCAGCCTCCTGAGTAGCTAGGATTACAGGTGCCCGCCACAACACCCAGCTATTTTTTTGTTGCAGTTTGGCCAGGGCTGGGTTTGAATCCACCACCCTCAGTTTATGGGGCCAGTGCCCTACTCACTGAGCCACAGGTGCCACCCCAGTCAAAATATTTTCTTAATATTCCATGGTGTACATATTAAGAAAATATTTTGACTGAGGTGGCGACTGTGGCTCAGTGAGTGGGGCTCTCTACACCATGGAATACTATGCAGCCATTAGGAAAGATGGAGACTTAACTCTTTTGTGTTTACATGGATGGAGCTGGCGCTGGTAAATGCACTCTTTAAAGCTGAGGGGACTTCAGTTTCTGAAGGAAGGAGCAGTGTCATTTGCCACATAATGTTCTGTAGAGTTAGAACTCTAAAAGACTTGCTGGGCGAGTTAAAGACATACATGAGAACCTTTTATCTGATGCAAGTACATAAATGAAGGACGTGAACACAATACTTAAGTATTTTATTTGTGACTTACACATTCTCCATATAACTGTGTTAGTCAATTCTTACAAAAGACTGCAAACAACTCTTTTATGTTAGCAAAACAACCTTATGGCTAAAGGTGAAAAATAAGTTTTCTCTTGATGATTTTTAAAAAATGAATGCTCTACTTCACAATAATGTATACATCATTTTCTTAGAGTCATCCATGCATATCTTCTTCTTAGATAATATATGGCAGATATAAATGTGAGCAAGAACAGAGAGAGTCCATTTATATGTTGGAAGTGCGTGATGCAAATGGTAATTCAGAGAAAACAAATGGGTAACCAAGGCTTCTGCTCCTCCCCTCCTCCCATTCCTGATATGAGGGATTTGGGTACATGAACATTCGTCATTTAAACACATCACTCTTCTACATAAGTGCAATTTTCTCTTGCACAGAGGCTAATGGGAATTAGTAGGCCAACTAGAGAGATAAACTGGCTAAAGTCAGCCAGGAAATTCTCCTAAATCGGAGAGTCAGTGTGGAATTTGCTGATGCTGCTGTACTTAAAGTTAAATCAGAATAGGATACATATTCTAACAATGTGTACTTGAAGAAATCATGCATCTCATAGAAAAGAGGTTGTATATGCCTTTAATTTATTACTTAAATTCAGAGTGTGTAATTTTCAGAATTTTCCCCTTATGTCCTCACCACTGTCCATGTGTCTGATGTGTGCATCCCCATCCTCACCCAGTGACCTTGGTAATCAGTGGGGTACCTTTCTAGAGAGCTCATCACCACTATGCACGTGTCAGCAACAACCATGAAAATCTTGCCTCCTCCCTAGTGTACCTGATGTGCAATTTTACTTTTTTGTCTTCTGAAGTTATTTCGCCTTAATATTATCACAACATCACACAGAGAGAGCAAACGTACAAATGCAAGGACCATATAAAAGAACAGAACTCTAACTATGCTCTCTACACCAACTGCAAAAGATATTCCAATTCTAACTAGCCTGCCTCCAGCTTCCTATACTAACAATTTCCAATCAGAACATACCGATGCAGTCACCTTTTTTGCATTATAAACTTATCCCACGTGACTGCCTGTTCTGAGTCACTGGTAAATACTCATGATGGCTGACTCTGAGTAAATAGTCTCTTCTTATTCTCATTTTGGTAATCTTTATATCAACAACACATACCCTGGACAATCAGTGTTCATGTTACTACTGGAAATAGAATCATTAGTGTATTTCAAGCTAATCACATTGAGGGGATAAATCCAAACACCTTTGAAATGATTTATAATCTCATCCTTAGTATTTTATTCTTCTGTTCATAGAAAAATTCTTGGTGCCAAAATCTGTATTCTATATTGCTAAAGGATTCTCCAGAGAAAAAAGAACCAAAGCAAGGGAGGAAAAGGAGACAGTGGTGGTGGGGGGGGTGGTGAGGAAGAAAGAGAGTGAAGATTTAAGGAACTGGCTCATGTGATTATGGAGGTGACATGTCCCAAGGTCTGTAATAGTCAGTAAGCTGGAAACCCATGAGACCTGATGGATCACTTCCAGGCCCAAAGATGCTAGCCTTGAGACTCAGAAATAGACAATGTTTCAACCAGAGACTGAGGCAGAAGAAAAAAAAAATATTCAAACACTACTAGGCAGGTAGAGTTCCCCTTAACTCAGTCCTATTTTATTCAAACTCTGAACTAGAGGATTTGTTGAGGGTTTCATCAGTAACCCCCCCACATTAGGGAAGACAATCTGTGTTACTCAGTCTCCTAATTCTGATGTTATTGTCACCAGAAACACCCTGAAGAATGTTTGACCAAATATCTGGGTACTCTGTGCTCCAGTCAAGTTGACACACAAAATTAACCATCACAGAGTTATTCCAAGAGGAATATGCCAAAGAACTATAAGAGCAAGTTTTTACTATAAATAAATATATAAAAAAATGAATAGATAAGACTCCTTTAAAAGTTGAGATTTGTGGAGTAGTGTGCCTACAGCAATGTTAATGAAACTTAATGAGTTTCTATTTTACTAGAATATATCTTTATGAGAGAAGTCTTAGCGAAAACCAAATCATATTTTGTGAACACATTTTGGATAGGGGAAAATAAAATTGTATATCTTAAAAAATATAAACAGAAGATATGGTATTAATAAAATAACTGAACAATTTTCCATGTATAGATAAACTGCAACTTGGCAATAATGAGAATTATGATGTTTTAAATATTAAATCTTACAGAGAGATTTCTTAAGACATGTTCAGCAAACTAGTTTCATAGGATTTTCAAAGGTGTTGCTGGAGTGTGGCTTAATAAATTTTGGAAATCCTGAATTGAATACCAAAATAAATCTCTTTAGGCAAGGTTCTGAAGCTTCAATATCTGCCTGAGTCTTGCGTTTCTTCAAGAGGGAGAATTAAAATACACTTTTTCCCATTTTACTGGACCACAATACTCTTTTGTCCTTCACTATTGCATAAATTAGTGTTCTGTGAAACATACTTTGGAAAATGCTTCTCCTGAGTATTTTAAGTTTGATATGTTTCTAATTTTATTTTCATTTCAAGGGAGTTAAACTATCTCCTTGTATTATGAAACTGTTATAATAACATCTTACATAAGTATACCTCTAATTAGTTTCAAAGTACTTTCATCAATATTACTGTATTTTAACTTTACAAGATTTTTTTAAGGCAGGTATAATGACTCACATCATATGAATAAGACTTTAGAACAGAAATAATTTAAGACACTTGACTAAGATCACATAAAACTTGGATTAGAATTCCTTCTTAAAGATACCCAGACAAAAAGACAAAAGCTCTTTCTTCTTATTGTACTATTTCTACATTTTTGATTCATTAATGTCTATTGATACATTACTTGAATATGAGGTTGATGACTCATTCATGAAGTCTAGTCAGAAAAATGACCCTTATCTGTGTAAGACTGACTTTCAGTCCTAGTTCTTCTGACACAGTGGGAACCTGGTCAAGTTTCTTGAGCATTTTGGGCCTTAGTTTTCTCATCAGTCAAATGGGGCTTAAAAATAGCTCCACAATCCTTTTTTTTCCCCCAAATACTCAGGATCGGTTGTATTTCTCAATTTCGTGCATATTAATAGCAAGATAATTCACTCTATATTTTATACAGTCCCTCATAGTCACAGCAAAAGCCATAAGAAGATAATAATTTTTTTGCTAAATATATATATGTATATTCGTATATGTATATGAATATAGGTGTTTTGTTAAAGATAATTATTAACCTCAAGTCAATTCAGATCAGATTTTTTTCCCACCAATATGTCATCAAACAAGTTAAAACAGCTTTCGGTTTTCACAAGTTCAGGACTATCAGAACTATGATAATGGATATGAGTACCAACTTCATAGAGTTAGTGTGAAAGTACAAGACATATACGTGTTAGAGCATGTAGATCAGTGCATGGCAACAGCACAGTATAAGGACAACAAATGCAGGCTATTGACATCATTATTATAATTAAGCAAAATTATGTTATTACTTTTTTCACAAGTATATTCATTAAAAAATGCACCCACGTAGCATTTCTACATTATGAAATTTTAGAATGACCAAAATTACATAATACTGTTTGTTCTGAACTATTGTATGACTGGCATATACACATTTTTTTGTCACATACCTGTATAGGCGAAACACCTATATGCCTCTGGCCAAAAAAGCTGTTTGAGAGAGAGCAGTGAAAAGACTTTGTGCAAGCATACTTGTAAGAAACCAAGGCAGAATCCCATGTGGCCAGGTTGGCTGTGAGCCTAATATGACCAAGGCTTTGGCTGGAATAGCATTTCCAGCCTGTGTTAAGGAATTAAGGCTGACTTTATAAGGCCACTGAAAAAGCCCTTTGGAAATCTGGCCAGATACCCATCAGTAACCTTTCCTGATCTGTGGTAAGTGATGAAGGTTGCTTGCTGAAGAGTCTGGGAATGGAAATGTGCTTGGGTACCTTAACAGAAGAGGAATTTACCCAATGGAAAGGGGAATCTAATGGCACAAGTCCAGCCTGAGAATTCCTTATAAAAGGCTCCAGCAAAAACCCCCTGACTTAAGGCCTACATGGAGCAGAGGTTTGCACATGAATTTCTGTATGCCCAAGAAGTTTCTTTATGCCTTGTTTAAAGATTCAAAGTAACAGCCTCCAAATGGCAAGGTCAGCAAGGGCAGGTATTTAATCTACCTTGTTCCTCCCTAGCCTCAGGCATCATCAGATAAGAACAAAGAAGTAATGGCTAACAACAAGTTCTCCATTGAGATTGGGTTATGTTGAAAGGGTAATGTTAAAAGGTATATGTTGAGTGGATTATCAGATGTCACATGATATTTAATTGGATCAATGAGGTCATTGCTGTATGTACAAAATTCCCTATATAAGCCAACTGCAAATAAAGAAGCTCACCATTTTGCCTGAGCAAGCAGATGGTTAACCTTTATTTAAAACACAATTTCAATAAGCATGCTTATTCTCCACAACATTGCTTTTCTGTGAGACCCTTACAGCAACATTCTGGTGCAGCGAGCAGCGTCTTAGGCATAGCCCCTAATGCCAACATACCTGGTATTAATGCATGAGAAAAGGTGAACAGCAATCATAATGAATCTCAGGCCAATGAAAATCTTCGCAATTATGACAAAAGACTTAACCTCACAAGAAACTCATGTAAATCTTTTGCTTTCTCCTCCTTGTAAGCAACTGGTGAGCTCTCTTATTTCTTAGCTGTGCATATAATTGCAGGGTCTGGCACAGAGAAGAGCCAGATACCTATTTATTGTCTGAATACATTGATGAAGAATGAACTCTCAGTATCTTTTCAAAGCTTATAGGTTATTATATTTACAGATATTAGTCCTTGTTGCTCTTATAGAATTGAGTTTTAGAACCATAAATCCTATTAGGGAAAAATAATGAACATTTTCTTAAATACGTGAGCTTCAAGAGTATTTATTACTGAACTGCTCGTTTCCAGATAATATTCTAGAAATCATGATATAGGGAGTGCAATTTTTTTGCCCTGCATGTCAGCTAACCAGAATAATAAAGATCTTATGCTTTAGCCAGTTATAAACGTGGATCAACATATGTGAATTAGAAAAAAATGGTAATTTAACATATGTATAAACAAATATAGTTTCAAAATAAATCATATTTACTTCTTAAGAATGCAACTTTAATTGCCAAAGCCAAAAAACACATACAAAATGGTGATTATCTTTGTGATTGAAAATATATTGAATGTACAGTACGCAGTGTATAGATATATATGTATAATATGCTTATACATATTAAAGTTATATGCATAGTTTAAAAGCTGTTTTTTCTCCGAAATTGGTAAATATTCACTCTATATTATCTTTAGCATTAATTTGTTTTTCTTATCAATTTTTAAAACTTGTGAGCATATAAATAAAATTAACTTCTTGTTACACTTATTACAATTTGTTTCCTGTATGTTGATTATTTTTTCTTTCTTTTTTTTCTTACATATACATGTGTTTATTAGGTTTACACTTTTGCCTTCACAGAATTAAAAAGGCTTAAAATTAAATAACAATAACAATGTTTAACACAAGGACTGAGAACAAAAACCTCATAAAGAACAAATGAAGATAAATACATTCAGAAAAGAAATCAGGAGATTGCTGCATCAAAATATTAAGCAGTAATAATAATAATAATGTGAAGAGGGGCAGTGCCTGTGGCTCAAAGGAGTAGGGCGCTGGCCCCATATGCTGGAGGTGGTGGGTTCAAACCCAGCCCCAGCCAAAAACCACAAATAAATAAATAAATAAACCTGTATCTTGCTTAAAAAAAAATTTAAAAAAATAATAATGTGAAGAAAGTAACATTCACATTGTCAGATAGGAGTATGTCTATTACAGAATGTTTTGATCAGTTAACTTCTTCTTATTATTTTGTTTTTTCCAAAGTCTAAAAAATTAGATTATTTAAAAATGATTATTTTTTTCATTTGGGGTGGATTTTTATTATGCAAAGATGCTTTTTCTTGCTTGAGTAATCTAATTCACGTGCACATGCTTTCATGACTTTTTTCTACTTTAAATTTAGGAAATTCTTCTCCATGGTAGATTTAAGGGTAATTGATGCACTGTGTCATGTTTACAGGTATATCCTGTGGTTCCAATTGAAGTCTTGTCTTTCAGAAAGTCTAAACTAATCTAGATTCTCCATCCCCAAGCATTGCTAAGAATGGCAGAACCTACACAGAGGTGTATTGTGAATCCTCAGTTGGGTTCACATTCCTGGTTTTTCTGATGGAGAAACAGGGTGGCTTCATACAGAACAAGATCTTCCACTGGTTTTTGTAATGTCTGCCATTGTTGCTACTCTTCTAGAAACCATAAGGTCCCTGGATCACAGGCTACACCAAAAGAACATTTTTATTTTATTTATTTATTTTTTTTTTACTATTTTATCCAGAATTTCAGAGCGTTAGTCTCATCACATAGCATTTGGAGTCTGTACTGATAAAGATTTTGCCAGTACGCAACCCTAAATTCCCAAGGACTGGAGACTGTGAACAAGGCAAAAGTTATTGAGTAGCCTAAAGCCCCATGCCTACACTCATTCCACCTTACTTGGGCAGAGTTTTCCTCCACTCAGGAGATTTTCTCACAAGGCATCTATCACTTCTCCCCATGTTCTGACTTTCTCCGAGTTCCCTACAATTTATTGGACTCATCTGAACATATCTGTTACAAAGACAGAGAGTTCAGATTCATCCTAGCTGGTGTCTTGGGGCACATGGAAAGAAAATATGTGTCAGCCCATAATATTATGCAAAGTTAACAGATAGTTGGTATTTGTTAGGATGAATCTCTGTCCCAAATGCACAGAGGGGTAGGGGTGAAGAATGTATCCTTAACTTCAAAACCAGGAGAAGTCACATCTTTCCTCAACCCAGACATGCTGGACATATAGATTTTATATGGTTATTTGGGTGCAAAGGGGGAAACTTGTTTCAAGGTACTATGTTATTAAAACAATGAGAGGGAGTCTAGTCGAGAGAACACTTGGTTTCATTAAAGCTAAGGCCCACATCCCTGAAGATGTGGAGAAATTGTGACAAAGTTCTAGAAGCTGTTCTGTAAGTATTTCTCAGGATCAAGGACAGGTAAAGGCCCTTATCTTTCCCATTTACCCTGCTATCTATTTTAACAGAATTTTTATGTAGTTGTATGTTTTCGACTATACTCAAGATGTGGTGCTCATAATTTTCTTAGTAATATGTCAAAGCTTAGATTTCATCCCTGGGCTCATCAGAAAGCCCATTTTTGTTTAAACTGTAGAAGCACATCACCTGCACTCCTTTTCCTAATTAATCAAGTGGACTGTCCTAATTTCACAATCAGATGCTTAGGAAGGATCTGATTTCCAGTCTTCAGAATGGTAGTGATTCATGTTGTGGTGTGACTTATCTGTCACAGAGTCCTTCAAAATTACCTTTTCTCCTTTATACCCTTAGATTAAGCAAGAGCAAAGCCGCTATAATGTGGCCTCTCTGCCAGAGAGGACATAGGGCTTTAGCTTCATTATTCACAGTACCCTACAACGCTAGTCAAGATTCTCCAGAGAAACAGAACCAATAGAAGATACACAGATGATAGATAGATAGATAGATAGATAGATAGATAGATAGATAGATAGATAGACAGACAGATAGACAGACAGAAAGTGATTTATTATAGGGATTGGCTTATGCAGATTCAAGACTGAGAAGTCTAACATTCTGCCATTTGCAAGCTAGAGAACCAAGAAAGGTGATGGTGTAAACTCAATGGGCTAAGAACCAGGGAAGCTAACAAGGTAACTCTGTCTGAGTTCAAAGGTCCCCAAATCAGGAGTACCTACTGCTGAGGGCAGGTGAAGATGGTGACAACCCAAACCGAGAGCAAATTAACCCTTCTCTGCCTTTTTGATCTATTTGGTTCCTCAACAGATTGGATATTGTCCATCCATAATGATGAGGATAGATTTTCTGTATCAGTCTGTTGGTTCAAATTCTCATCTCTTCTAGAAACCTGCTCCCCCCCCACACACACACAGACATAGTTAAAAATAATATTTTATCAGCTATCTGGGCATTCCTTAGCCTAGTCACCTACCCTCCTGGCAGGTATATAGAGTTCATCAATGAGTGACAAACCCGAGTAGAGCCACAAGCTCCATGTCTGGATTTTTGTATCTGGAAATAGTGTGATAGACTGTCCTAAGAGGATCTTACCAGTGATTACCAATATTAAGTTTAGGACTGCAGCTGCAATCTCTCTATTCGATTCTATTCTATTTACTCAGGAGAAATAAAGGAAGGTGAAATAAGGAAAATTAATATGCAACCTTAGATAGAGCAAAAATCCCAGAAATATTAAGTTCATTTCTCAATGATGGGCTCTAAGTGTTTTGGGGTCCATGAGTCATCCCTGTCACTTTAGCCAATTAATTATTTGAATTTTATGACCTATCAACATGCTAAACTGTCTTTCCAGAAAATGTTTCATTTTGTTTTGTTTTAATACAAGTTAATTTGAGTGTTTTTATGGTGCTTGCCAAAAACAAAAAAGTAAGCCTTATCCAAGATAGTAAAGGTTTTGGATGTAAAGCTATTATATTAGAATTTGAAAGAAAAAGAAAGAAAATGCCCACAAATTAAAAATAGTCATGGAAAAACTATAAAAATGAAATATGTTGCAGCATTAGAACTATGTTTTTGAAGATTGGTATATAATCAGGGTTTATGTGAGAAAATAACAAATGAAAAAGCGAATTGTAAAATTGTTTAATCAATATTAATTACATTTATTTGTCAATACATGGATGAATATTTAGAAGAAAAAATATGCAAATGTCAAGGTGCACAGGTGATGTGTTGTCATAGGTGATAAGGTATTCACACTGTCCTTTTCTTGCAAGATAAGCATATACTTTTATATATGGGAAATCATAAAATTATATTATTTCTTTTTTCTCATATATACATTAATGCATTGGGGTACATTGTCCTGATTTCATTTAGAATTAGGAATGCTCACATCATATCTCATTTACTTAATTATTGTGTTAAGACATTTATACTCTATACTATGAATCTGACAAGTCCCCTTGCATGACACAACATAGGTGTGATCCTACCATTCACACTCCTTCAATCTGACCTCCCTCATCCCTTCCCATCCCCCCTCCTCCCACTTTCATCTTGTACCACAGCTAATTATATTATTTCAATGTAAAGATAATATTAATTTAATACCTAAACAAATTATAAGAAATTTCGAGTTAAGAGAATCAAATTACTATTTTATAGAAAGAAACCCAGAGAATGAATGAGAAAGAGTATTCTAAGTAGTCTTTATTCTCTGTACACATTTACACAAACAAACCACAAAGGTATCTCTCCCAATAAATTAGATTCTTAAGTGACTTGTTCTTTAAACAAATATTAAGAAAATGATAATTACTTGAATTCTATTAAATTTTTCCTTTAATTAAGAAATAAAGCCCACATGGATAAGATAATTCTTATGCTGGAAAGGTATGTAATTCCAATTATGTGTGCAAGCACTGTTTAATGAATTATACCCTTTATATTTTGCAATTGCTTTCTGAAAAAGATACATCATCTGGTTTGTTAAATACTTAGTTTAAATACTTTCACTGATTTTTTGCAATAGAGGCCTGCTCCTTAGAAAGCTAATGGCAAAGGCTAACAATTTCTGAAAGTTAAAAAATAAATAAATAAAATAAGCAAAAGGATATCAAGGTAATGCCTACTAAAATAAGAACATTCTCCTAGTTAAAGACTTTTTTTCCTATCAATTGAGTATTCAACAGTAATTGTGTATACAATTATGGCTAATGTTGCTGTAACACCTATAAATTAAAAGTAATAAATAAATGACCACATCTGGTAATAAGGATTCCCTCAAATAAAAAATAACTCAATCTTAATCGAGACGAAGCCATATAATACATTTGATTATCACAGAAACAGAAATCTTATCATTTGGCTCTTGAATATTTTTAATTATCTCCAAAATGGTCGTAATTATTTCACATATCAAAAATACATCAATCTCAATTTTTTCCAAAAATGCAGAATATTTAAGTAATATAGCTTATCACAATTAAAGGAGAAATTTTTATTTTAAAAGATAATTCTATGGTGGTACCCGTAGCTCAGTGTGTAGGGTGCTAGCCACATACACCAAGGCAGGCAGGTTCAAACCTGGCCCCACTTGCTAAACAACAATGACAACTGTAACCAAAAAAAAGCCAGGCATTGTAGCAGTTGCCTATAGTTCCAGCTACTCAGGAAGCTGAGGCAAGAGGATTGCTTAAGCCCAAGAGTTAGAGGTTGTTGTGAGCTGTGATGCCGTGGTACTCTACCAAGGGTAACAAAGTGAGACATTGTCTCAAAAATAATAATAATAATAATAATTCTAGATCTTTCAAAAACTCATTATTTATTCTCCTTCCACATAGTGAATTTCACCCTTGGAGAGTCCAAAATCTTTTTTTTTTTTTTTTTTTTTTTGAGACAGAGCCTCAAGCTATCCCCCTGGGTAGAGTGCCATGGCATCACAGCTCATAGCAACCTCCAACTCCTGGGCTCAAGTGAGTCTCCTGCCTCCACCTCCCAAGTAGTTGGGACCACAGGTGCCCGCCACAG
>CAUYQV010071213.1:0-12953 GCA_963574575.1 Galagoides demidoff | reverse complement strand
GGGTTCGAGGCTCTACCTTGGTGTGTGCACCAGGAGAGACCAAACCCGGGTTTGAATAAACCTCACCTCATGCCTTTTACATCGGAGTTTGTCTCGGATTTGTCTGGTGGGGATATTTGGGAGTATTTTTCGGGCACAACACACTGAATAGCACACTTTAAAATGGAAAATGTTATGGTATATATCTTTTTAAAAAAGAGGAAAAAATTCATTAAGTAGGGCCATGATCTAAAATCCTTGTTAGTCATTTGAACTAAAATATTCCATAGTTACTAGAGTGGATGTGTCATGTTAGCTAAAACAGGAAACTTTCTCTGTGGTATCATTGCTTTCAATGTTATTAACCAACACATACAAATCCCCAAAACAACTCTGACATAGATTCCATCATCATTTCCCTTGCAAAGAGGAAATGGCAGCCCTCCAAGGTCAAGTAACTGGCCCCACACAGTAGAAAGCCATGGTAGAAACAAATTGTGTTCCACCAGACTGTCTACACTGCAGATTGTTTGCCTGTTTACCCATCAGGCAAATGCTTCTTGAGAGCGGCAATCACATCTTTTCATTTTCTTTACTTCAAATTCTTCTAGTGTCCGGCAAGTGTAGAGGCAATGACACTGCGAATATTATTCAGCAAGTAGTTGTGTGTCTGTTATGTTATCACTGGGGGACACCACCATTAACTTCCTATGGACCAGAAATGAAATCATTTCAGACAGCAGTAATTGCCATACGTGAAAACAAAGGAGAATTAGGGAAGTGTGAGGAAAACCAAGAAAGGAAACAAGCCATAAGACCAGGAGTATGGGCTCAGCGCCTGTGGCTCAAGTGGCTAAGGCACCAGCTACATACGCCTGAGCTGGTGGGTTCGAATCCAGCCCGGGTCCGCCAAACAACAATGAGGGCTGCAACCAAAAAAAAAAAAAAAAAAAAAACAAACAGCCAGGCGTTGTGGTGGGTGCCCGTAATCCCAGCTACTTGGGAGGCAGAGGCATGAGACTCGCTTGAGCCCAGGAGTTGGAGGTTGCTGTGAGCTGTGATGCCACAGCACTCTACCCATGGTGACAGCTTGAGGCTCTGTCTCAAAAAAAAAAAAAAAAACCAGTAGTAGTATCTTCCAGAATGAAGACAGAGTGGACACAGTACAAAGGCCCTGAAAATCAGCTTTGTTGGGTTTAAGGAAGAGCAGAATGGCCAGTGTGGATGGAGCAGATTGAGGAGCGGTGATAAAATTAACAAAGGAGATCGGGCCCAATCTTATTAGACTTGAAAGGCTGCAGTAAGAAATTGCATCTTTTGGATAACTTTTAGGAGGTTTTTAGCTGACCTGTGATCTAACTTAGGCTATTGGGAACAGAATGGCAAGTGCACGCATGGTTATTGGGGGGTGGACAGTATTGCCACTGATAGTAATGACTCAACTTTTTTTTCATTGTTAAGGAAGAAATGGCAGCGCTCCAAGGTCCAGAGACGTGCCCAAGACCACCCAAGAGAAAGCTATGGTAGAAATCTGAGTTTGGGGATTGTGTGATTCTAGTTTCACTGCTTCCATAATTCTCTCATTACCTGCATATGAGCCTAGACCTCAAGTCCTTAATTATTTTTAGAAGGGCAGGGTTGGGGAGTGGTTTAAAAGGGATGAGACACAGAACAATCTTTCCACAGCCTCCCTCTGCCTATGCTGGGGCTATCCAGGGCTTTTATGAGAATTTATGAATTTTTTGTTTTTCTTTTTGTTTCCTTGTTTTATCAATGTGTATGTCCTTACCAAGAAAAAAAGAAAAAATAGCAATAATACTTTGGTCCATAGACTCCTAAGAAATGACGATTCTGAAAGAAACCTGGGCTTCCCCTGTGGAGCCCCTTGACACCTAGGCCCTGCCAGGGTGAGCTCTTAGGCTCACAGTAACAATCCACTTGATGAAAACAATCCTTAAGAGTAGCCTGAACCCCGAACCCCAGGGATCAACTGGCCTTGGGTCTAATTCATCTCTGTCTGCAGCTGCTGCTTCAAGAGGGAAGTTTTTCCTTTTCCTTTCTTTTACTTGCCAGTTTCTTAAGGCTGGTTGGCATCCTCTGGCTGCTTTAACTGGACCTTGAGCTTCTTCATGCCAATTTGAAAGCCACTCATGGCCCCAACAGTAGTCTGGGTACTAGTTGGATTTTACCCAGTGTACTTGAAACACTTGCTCTGGTTGGTGGCTGGATCCAGAAAGACTTTGGCAAAGACAACAGCTCCAAAGGACAGAAATGTTTGTATGAGTTCTGTGTCACCCAATTCCTGAGGCAGATGATAGATGAAGAGGTTACAGTCTTCAGGGCCTTCTCTTTGCTGTTGGGGAAAAGCGGTGCTCACTAGGGCATAAGCCAACAGATAGGCCCGTTTCAGGGGGATCAGCCACGCTGGGGCTCTGAGCAGGTAAGGGGAGAGTCCATTATTATAGAGCATGTCAGAGCCTGGTTGCCCATGAGACTGAGGGATCAGGGCCCAAATCCATTGACCTTAATGGACACCAGAAGACCTAGGGCCACTGCTGGGCAGGCAATGACTCAAGTTTGAATAAATGATAGTGACGGGTACCGAAATGGAGAAGACCAGAGATCAGAGGGTGGTTATTAAAAAATTCTAGTTTGGACCCATTAATTTTGGCACGCCTTTTAGATGTCTAAATGGCGTTATCAAGTAGGTAGCTGAACAGGAGTCCAGCTCAGGGAAAAGTTTGGACTAGAAAGAGACTGGACATGTTAGCATAAAGATGGCACTTAAGAGACTAGGGATTAAGCGTAGGGAAGGCCATCAAGGTCAAAGACAGGGCTCAGTGCCCATAGCACAGTGGTTATGGCACTGACCACATGCACTGTGGCTGGCAGGTTCAAACCCAGCCCAGGCCAATTAAACAAAGGTACTGTAGCAGGTACCTGTACTCCTAGCTATTTGGGAGGCTGAGGCAAGAGAACGGCTTAAGCCCTAGAGTTTGAGGTTGCTATGAGCTGTGATGCCACACCATTCTACCAAGGATGACATAGTGAGACTCTGTCTCAAAAAAAAAAAAAAAAAAGAACAAAAGACAGACAAACTAAATTACTGGATCCGCTAGAAACTAGTCTCCTGGAAATGAAGTGAAGAATGATACAACAAAGGAATGAATGGCAGAACCAACCAAAGCCTGAGGTCTCAAAAAAGCAAGACTGAGAATTGACCATTCAACCTGGCAAAATCAAAGTATAGCTGGCTCGGCACCTGTGGCTCAAGTGGCTAAGGCGCCAGCTGCATACACCTAAGGTGGTGGGTTCAAATCCAACCCAGTCCGCCAAACAACAATGGTGGCTGCAACCAAAAAATAGCCGGGCGTTGTGGTGGGTGCCTGTGGTCCCAGCTACTCGGGAGGCAGAGGCAGGAGACTCACTTGAGCCCAGGAGTTGGAGGTTGCTGTGAGCTGTGATGCCACAGCACTCTACCCAAGGGGACAGCTTAAGGCTCTGTCCCAAAAAAAAAAAAAAAAAAAAGTACAGCTAACCTCAACAAAGGCAGTCAAGTGGAGGCATGAAAGCCTCCTGAATAAACAGGGTATGTGAATATCAAATGGACTGAACAGCTAGACAGACCCAAGTACAGTTGACCCTTAACATGGGTTTGAACTGTGCAAATCCACATAGAAGCAGATTTTCTTCCACTTCTGCCACCCGACACAGCAAGACCAATTCCTCCTCTGCCCCAGCCTACTTAACACAAAGAGGAAGACCTACCTATATGATGACCTACTTCCACTTAATACTAAAAATATTTACAGCTCCCTATGATTTTCATAACATTTTATTTTCTCTAGCTTTATCTTATTAAGAGACAGTATCTCACTACCTTACCCAGGCTGGACTTGAACTCCTAGCCTCAAGCAGTCCTCCTGCCTCAGCCTCCTGATCTCTAGCTTACCTTTTTTTTAAAATTATGGGTATGTAACAGAGTACCTTTAAGAAAACATATACAAAACGTGTTGACTGTTACTGGAAAGGCTTCAGGTCAACAGTAGGCTATTAGTAGTTAAGTTTTGAGGAAGCCAAAAAGTTATACTTGAATTTTAAACTGTGTTCCTAATCCCCTCATTGTTCAAGTGACAGTAGTATTCCAAGGTTAATTTTGTTCACAGTAGAACAGCTAAGTCAGCAATAACCATCTTAGAAAATGAATACTGTCCTTTTCTTTCAGCACAGAAATTATAAAATCAAAAAGGAAGCCATGTGGAAGATCCTTGAAAACTCTTTAACACATGTAAAATTCTATTACCAACCATAATTAGTCCAGTCTCTACAGGGGATCCATCAAGATTTTTTTTTTTTTTTTTTGAGACGGAGCCTCAAGCTATTCCTCTGGGTAGAGTGCCATGGCATCACAGCTCATAGCAAACTCCAACTCCTGGGCTCAAGTGAGTCTCCTGCCTCAGCCTCCCAAGTAGCTGGGACCACAGGCGCCCGCCACAATGCCCGGCCATTTTTTGGTTGCAGCCATCATTGTTGTTTGGCAGGCCCGGGCTGGGGATTTGAACCCGCCACCTTGGGTGTACGTGGCTGGCGACTTAGCCAATTGAGCCACAGGCGCCGAGCCGGTTTATAATTGTCTTATGTGGTAGAATAATATTTCAGACACTTGAAAGTTATATGAAATTCAAACTTTAGTGTTGATAAATAGGGTTTATTGGAAAGCCACATTTGGTTTATTGTAAGCCACACTTACTCATTGATACGTTCTCTGTCTGCTTTCACATGCCCGGGGCAGAGCTGAGTAGTTGTGTATGACTCACAAAGCCTTGAGTGTTCAATACCTGGTCCCTCATCTGGGTGCATCAAAAGAGGAGGTGGCCCAGGCACACGTCCAGTGCATACCGACATTTAATAACGTACAGGCAGTCAAATATTGTTGTGTGCAAGAGAGACTCAATTTTCCTGGTCCTAATTTTCTTTATTAAGAGTAGGTGTCAAAAGATGGTGCTTAGAGAACTGAGTAATTGGGGGTCTAAGATAAGAACATTATCTGTTACATGTTTTATGAGGCTAGGGGAGGCCATGAGTTTCATAAAATAATTTTTGTCTTTTCAAACTCTTATCTTTATATTTGAATATCTCTTATCTGCGTAGCTGACTCAATTTTGTTCGAAATCAGGTAAGTGATACACAACTTAAGTGGAGTTTTTATTTTTATTTTATTTATCATTTTTTTTTAAAGACAGAGTCTCACTTTGTCGCCCTTGTTAGAGTGCTGTGGCATCACAGCTCACAGCAACCTCAAGCTCTTGAGCTCAAGCAATTCTCTTGCCTCAGCCTCCCACATGGCTGGGTCTACAGGTGCCCACCACAATGCCTGGCTATTTTTAGAAATGAGGTCTTGCTCTGGCTCAGGTTGGTCTTGAACCTGTAAGCACAGGCAATCCACCTGCCTGGGGCTACCAGAGTACTAGGGTTGTAGGCGTGAGCCACTGCACCCGGCCGTAAGTGGAGCTTTTAAACCAGTGTTTTTGGTACATGATTGATACATGGCTCATGCTCTGATAGTAGTATAAATTATTTGCAATGAAGATTGTGATGGAAAATGAAATACATACAGACATGAGTATAAAATTACAGCTTTTAAGTTTAAAAGGTCCAACTCAACTGAGTACATTATTTCTTAAAGAAACTGAGTTATAGAAGGAATTTCAGAGAAAGGCAAGGATTCTATTTCCTTTAAAAAAAAAAATCTTTTAGCTAAGGTAATAGACTGATGTAAGAGGCTCAGTGGAGGTGATTTCATTTTGTGTACATGTAAGAATACAATATTAGGCTCGGCGCCTGTAGCATACAGCAGAGCTGGCGGGTTGGAATCCAGCCCGGGCCTGCCAAACAACAGTGACAACTACAGTCAAAAAGTAGCCAGGCCTTGTCACAGGTGCTTGTAGTCCCAGCTACTTGGGAGGCTGAGGCAAGAGAATCGCTTTAGCCCAAGAGTTTGAGGTTGCTGTGAGCTGTGATGCCATGATACTCTACCAAGGGCAACAGAGTGAGACTCTATCTCTCCCCCCCCACCCCGAAAAAAAAACCCAACAATATTAATGAGTGAATTTGTTTCTTTCTTAGGAACATACATTGATAGGGTCGGCAAATTCCCAAGATATCCAGCTGTGCGGAATGGGAATTCTTCCAGAACATTGTATTATAGACATCACACCAGAGGGCCAGGTTATGCTGACTCCTCAGAAGAATACCAGGTAATGCACTTGAATTAGTGTTATTGTTGCGGAGAGAGAAAGGACAGCAGTGATGGGCAGCTAAGGGATATTTGGCCGTTGTTAGCTTGTAAGTTCACTTAGTGAAGATACCCAGTTAGTTACTGAGCCTTTATGTCAGTATCTCCCACACCTGCGCCCCCCCCCCCTTCTCTGTATTGACCACCACAGCCTTACTTAGGCCCTCAGAGTCCTTTTTT
The DNA here is from genome assembly GCA_963574575.1 of Galagoides demidoff. Classification (NCBI taxonomy): domain Eukaryota; kingdom Metazoa; phylum Chordata; class Mammalia; order Primates; family Galagidae; genus Galagoides; species Galagoides demidoff. The sequence goes on along the minus strand of CAUYQV010071213.1, from coordinate 6,499 downwards.
GGGTGGGGGTGTATTTTTATTTTTGATTGTTTGGGATTCATCGAGAGTACAAAGAGTTAGGTTACACAGGGCAGTGCCTATGGCTCAGAAGAGTAGGGCGCCAGCCCCATATGCTGGAGGTGGCGGGTTCAAACCCAGCCCCCCCCAAAAAAAAAATTAAAAAAAAATTAGGGTACATGGATTGCCTTTGTTAGATAAGGTCCCTCTTATAATTGTCCCAGGCCCTTGTAGGGTCTTGATCGGCACCCCTGCTGCTACCCTAAACTCTGTGGCCCACCCACCACACACCAGAAGACTTTCTTCTGCTTTTGCTAGAAAATCCCTTGCGCCTGTGCACCTGTGCCCTGGGGCATCTGCCTCTCTTTTGACCGGCTGCCTTCTGTCTGACCTGCCAGGTTAAGTAAGCTCTGCCATTGTCTACTAGAGGGGGTCCCTGGGGGTCTAAACGGAGGGCCCTTGGTGTGTGCTGTGCTCCCTGCTCCCTGTTACGTTGGTGCTTTCCCGTTGCATTCTCCTGGGCTGTTAACCTTTCTTACCACACTGGACTGTGGGCTCCTTGAGGACAAGGGCCTTTCCCTTGTTGTTTGTCTGTGGCAGGATAACTCCACAGGACTCCACCATGAGTGAAGAGGTGTCACTTTTTACAGATGACATGCTGGTCACTTTGTTTCCTCCTCTGTTGCAGCACTGCCTGTGTCAGTCTGTAATTGTTACAGACAGGGATTCACTGAATCATCTCCCAAATGGTGATCCGTCTCATTATGTGACATAAAAAATTATGTATATCATCACCGATCTCATTCATAAAGTCTTTTACTGTTGGGAAGCTATGAAGCTTGTGGGGAAGGACCTAGTAAGTAAGAAAGAAAGAAGTGGCCTGAGCGGCCTGGCCCTCCCTGCTGGGTCACGCTGTTCTTCCTGAGGCCGTAAATCACAGCACAGAATGCCAAGTGCAGGCCAGGTCCCTCCAAGGTGATGGTCAAACAAGGCAGAGCAGGCCACACTGTCATTTCATTTAAGCACAGATGAAAGACATGGTCACCATGCTGCCCACACGATACCAACCCCCTGTCCCTGTGGCCGTGAGGGACTGCCCCTTCTCCACCAGGTAGGGCCTTGTTTCCATTCTGGTCCTTGGTACCCTTATAGATGAGGATTTCTGAAATACCTGGTCTCAGGATAACTCCCACCTTCTGAGAGCACCCAGTGTGTGGGGGGCCCCATTTCCTTAGGCCCTGTCTGGAGTTATCCACCCAAAGCCCAGATCTCAGGAGAGGTGCGTTCCGACACCAGCTCTGAGGTGCTCGTCCGTCTCCAAGTTGCCCCCTTGGCACGAGTAATAAACTCAGCTTGTCCAGCCGTGTGTGTGTGGCCGGTGGTCTCAGCTGCAGGACGCTGACACAGGTTCTCTAAAATTCTAATTCTTACCTGAAAGGTTGAATTTTATCATTGGCCACAATGGCCACCAGTTTTTTTCCTCAAAATAATGTGCTCATTTTGTTTATTTTTGAGAAAATGTCTGTTAGATGCACGTGCTTAAGTTAGCGTTAATGTCACAATAATTTTTTTTTTTTTTTTTTGAGACAGAGCCTCACGCTGTTGCCCTGGGTAGAGTGCTGTGGCATCACAGCTCACAGCAACCTTCAACTCCTGGGCTCAAGCAAGTCTCCTGCCTCAGCCTCCCAAGTAGCTGGGACCACAGGCGCCCGCCACAACGCCTGGCTATTTTTTGGTTGCAGCCGTTATTGTTGTTTGGTGGGCTTGGGCTGGATTTGAACCTGCCACCTTAGGTGTATGTGGCTGGTCCCTTAGCTTCTTGAGCCACAGGTGCCAAGCCCACGATAATTTTTAAGAGAAAGTAAATACTCTAGTGGCCGACAGCCTAAGGGATATTCTGCCTTCATTATCTTTTAAGTTTACTTAATTAAGATATCTAATTAGTTGCAGAGCCCTCAAATCTGAAAAGCTGGTTGTGTGCGTTGAGACAATCCTACTTGGGTAGGCGTTAAAAGTGCTTTTGGTCTAACTCACTTGTCAACTGAAATGTCAAAGTCGTGTGCTCAGGGCCAATATTTAATAAAAGTAATCATTCTTACTGTGTCGTTAGGATATTCTTAAAACATTTTTCTTCTCTAGCAGTGAGTAATCTGGTGACTGCTAGTAGTGTTGGTCCCACGGCCTTGATCTGCGTGGGTGAGCAGTCTGCACGACACACTCACACTTGGAGTGAATGGCACAGAGTGGGAAAGGGCAAGTTCAAGTTGTCCTGTTGTTATGATTGGTTTTGACTCGGACTGGACCCTTTGAGAACTGTTGTGATAGTCCTGCTTTTATTTACTAATCATGGTTTAACTGCCGTGCTTTTCAAAGTAAGCCTGAATATGTTTTTGTCTTTATCAAACTCCTCATAGTATTTGAAGAATTTGTGTCATAAAGCCCCAAATCTTCTAACTTCAGTAGATTTCTCGTCCTGTTACATTGTTTGGGCTTGCGCTTTGAATGATCAGATTGTAGGAGCATGAAGATTACTTTTAGTGTTTAGAAACTCCCTTTGTGATTGAAGTCTAGACAGGGTTCTAGGGTCTGCATTTACATAAAAAATTATGAGAAGTGTAAAGCCAGGTAAGGGCTTCGTAGCTTTACAGAGTTCAGAGAGGTGAAGGTACTTTTGGCCGGCATGACCGAGGCCTTTGCAGAGGAAGTGGAAACCAGCCTGGGCTTGGCTTGCTGTGTATGGTGCTGGAGGCTGGAGGGAGATGGAGCCCTGTTCTGGGTTGTAGGTCTGGTAAGCTCCTGATTTGGAGGAGGAGCTGAGTATCTTTAGTGCTGGGAAAATAAGCCCTTTGTTTCTCAAATAAGCCCTTTGTTTTGCAAAGCATTAAGAGTTCTCTAGAAGGAAAGGAAGAGGGAACTAGGGCTTCCCTGTGGAAGGAAGGTCCTTTTATATCACGTTAAAGAATTCGTACCTGGTGTCCTGTTTGTTAGTGAGTCATCGGGCAGGGGAGAGGCGTGATGACACGCGTCCCCGGAGTGTCTCCCAGCTCACTGTTGTATGCATAATTTTCTATTTATTTCCTGTCCTTCCACATGCTTCCCAATAGTCTTCTACCCACCATTTCTGCTCTTGAATTCCATTTTCAAGCAGTCCAGTGCAACTGATAGCTCTTCCAGATGTCCATAGGATGTGACTATCTTTCTACACCCTGTGAAGTTACAGAAGAATTTAACATGGGTCTCATTTGTCATTTCCAATAATCTGTAGCTTTAACGTGGGTCTCGTTTGTCATTTCCAGTAATCTGTAGTTGTTTCTAGAGTCTTAACTGGTTGACTGGTTCTTTTTTATCCACGGAGATGGGAATACTTGTTTTAGCTGCATTGTTGGTTTCAGTGATTCCAGGAGGTTGACCGCTGACTACATACTACACACGTATTACCATCTGACGTTTAGAACTTTGAGATGGGGACTCATGACCTGTTACCCAGGGACACCTTGTCAGTTTCCGACTGACGCAGTAACGTGAGTCACTCAGATCTTGGGTGTCCCAGTGCATATCCCTGTCCTGTGCACAGGGTGCTATGATCCAGTAAGTGTACAGTGGTGTGATATCTAAAACTATGTACAGAACTTAATTTAAAAGCACTTCGTTGCTGGAAGTCTGAGCCTTCTGTGAGGCATCTTTTTGCTGGTGGAGTCTTGGCTCGCTGTAGACGGCTGCTGTCTGATGAGAGTGGTGGTTGTTGATGGTCGGGGCGGCTGTGGCAGTTTCTTAGAATAAGACGACAACAGTGAAGTTTCCACGCTGACCGAGTCTTCCTTTTCCAAAAGATTTCTGTGTTGCTTGCAGTGCTGTATGATGGACTCTTACCCAGAGGGCTCCTTTCAAAATCGGACAATTCTCTGAAATCCTGCCACCGTTTTATCAACTGAGTTTATGGAATATTCTGAATTCTTTGTTGTCATTCAAACACTGTTCACATCCTCTTCACCCAGAAGCTTCCATCTCAAGAACCACTTTCCTTGCTCATCCCCAAGAAGCACCTGCTTATTCATTGAAGTTGCGTCATGAGATTGTGGCAGTTCAGACGCATCTCAGGCTCCACCTCCCATTCAGGCTCTCTTGTTATTTTCACCACGTCTGTAGTTACTTCCTTCACCAAGTCTTGAACTCCTCAAAGCCATTCATGAGGGTTTGAATTAACTTCTTCCCTAATGCTGTTGTTTTTTTTTTTTTTTTTTTGGTGAGACAGAGTCTCACTTTTTTCCCTCAGTAGAGTGCTGTGGCGTCACATCTCACAGCAACCTCTAACTCTTGGGCTTAAGTGATTCTCTTGCCTCAGCCTCCCGAGTAGCTGGGACTACAGGCATCTGCCACAACGCCCAGCTATTTTCTGTTGCAATTGTTATTATTTAGCAGGCCCAGGCTGGGCTTGAACTCACTTGCCTCAGTGTATGTGGCTGGTGCCCTACCCTCTGAGCTATGGGCGCTGCCCGCAAAATGTATTTTTTTTTTTTTTAGAATAGAACTTGAAAGTCAGAATGACTTCTTGATCCATAGGCTGCAAAATGACTTGGTGCCTGTGGCTCAAGTGGCTAAGGCGCCAGCCACATACACCTAAGGTGGCGGGTTCGAATCTAGCCCAGACCCGCCAAACAATGACCACTGCAACCAAAAAATGGCCGAGCGTTGTGGCGGGTGCCTGTGGTCCCAGCTACCTGGGAGGTGGAGGCAGGAGACTCACTTGAGCCCAGGAGTTGGAGGTTGCTGTGAGCTGTGATGTCACGGCACTCTACCCAGGGGGACAGCTTGAGGCTCTGTCTTAAAAAAAATAGGCTGCAAAATGGAAGTGGTGTTAGAGGGACAAAACAACATTGATCTCCCTGCACACATCCACAGGAACTCTTCATGACTGGGCCCGTTGTCAGCCAGTAGTTATGTGTTGAAGGAATCTTTTTTCCTGAGCAGTAGGTTTCAGTAGTTGGCTTAAATGTTCAGTAACCCATGCTGTAAATAGATATGCTGTGTGGGCTCTGTGGTTTTATATATTGAGCACATTGAGGGCTGATTTAGGACCCTAGGATTTTTGGATGGTCAGTGAGCAGTGGGTTCAACTGAAAGGCCCTAATGAGAAAGTCAGTCTGTCTTTGAAGCTTGACGTTGATTTCTCTGTAGTTGTGACAGACCTGCCCTTTTCTACTAGAACCTGCTGTCAGTGTAGCCACCTCCGTGCGCGGCATTGGCCGGACCGTCCGGAGGACTCTCTGCAGCTTCGTCTGGCGCCTTTGTGTTGTGTGGGTAGCTACTCTGCTCTCCTCAAACACCCTGAACCGGCCTCTGCTGCTGTCAGCTGTGCGTCTTCCTCAGCCCTCTCAGTCTTAGCTCTGAGTTAGGTTTGGGGTAAGGGATTGCTGGGGCTGGCTTGATCTTCTATCCAGACCTCGAGAACTTGCTCCATACCAGCAATAAGGCTGTTTCTCTCTCCTGTCATGCCTGCATTCACTCAAGTGGCACTTTGGGTTTCCTTCAAGAACTTTCCATTGCATTTGTATCTTGACTAATTAACTGCTGGACAGAAGAGGCCTAGCTTTCATCCCAGCTTGCCTTTCAACATGCTTTTCTCACTAAGCTGAATTGTTTCTCTTTATTTAAAGCAACTTTTCCTTTCCTGTGAACACTCTGAAGCTATTTTAGTTATCGAGTGGCCGGTTGTCAATGTTGCTGTGTCTTAGGGAGTAGGGAGGCTTGGGGAAGGGGGAGAGAGATGGTGGAGTGGCCAGCCAGCGGTATCACAGCGATGGACAAGTCTCCCGCCCTTACACGGGAGTGGTTGGTCATGCTCAAAACGATCAAAATAGCAACATCAGAGGTCACTGATTGCAGATCACTGAACACATACAATAAAAAGGTTTGAAATATTGTGAGAATTGCCAGATGTTGTAGGATATGGAGTGAGCACGTGCTGTTGGAGACCTGGGGCCAGTGGACTCAACACAGGGCAGCGATAAACCTGCAGTTTGTGACAAGTGAAATCGTCTGCAGAGCACAATAAAATGATGTGCTCGTATTTAGCACCATAAACATTTTAGGTAAATCAACAAAGAAGTAAATCCAAATATTAATATTCGCCAAGGGCAAGATTTGTTTTGGGCAATTATTTCCCCCCCCCAGTAACTAGATCTCTGAGGCGTTAGAAAATTGAAATGGAAAATCATTCACGTTTGGTCTCTTCTCCCCACAGAACGTTTGTGAATGGATCTTCTGTCTCCAGCCCGATCCAGCTACACCACGGGGACAGGATATTATGGGGAAACAACCATTTCTTCAGGTGCGACCTTGTTCATGTCCTTTAGAGAGATTATTGAAGACTATGCTTTGAAATATAGAATGCACATTAAAAGGAACTGCAAGGAAATTATACACTTGTTGTGCGTTCATAATATATATTTGATACACGTGTATAGTGTGTGTATTCAGTATATGTGTGGTTTGAACTCTAGGG